>CAUYPK010085713.1:0-11420 GCA_963574355.1 Loris lydekkerianus | reverse complement strand
CCAGGCCTATACCTAATTCACAGTTTATACTGTTACCATGGCAACCGCCTTCCATGGCCGATCGCCATTTTGGAGTTTCTGTAAAAGTTTGTGACCCAAGCAATGTGAAATCTCAGCTATTTTGCTCCAGACAGCACTGGCAAGCAACCTTCCCACTCAGTGCAGGAGTCCACGCTTCTCAAATTATTCCACTCTGCTGCCAGGTTCTCCTGGAAGCTGGCGACTATAATCGGCTGTGTGGGAGGTGCTGCTTTGTTCGCTGCGGTGGGAGCTGGGTCGCGCAACTTGCTTTGTTCGCCCCCATATATCAAGTTCTGAAATAGCTTCTCCTATACAAAATCTCCCCCCAAAAGAGAAGTCCAGGAACAGATGGCTTCACATCAGAATTCTACCAAACCTTCAAAGAGGAACTGGTGCCTATATAATTTAGCCTTTCCCAAAATATAGAAAGAGAAGGAATACTTCCCAACACATTCTATGAAGCAAATATCACCCTAATCACCAAACCAGGAAAGGACCCAATAAGATAAGAAAATTATACACTAATATCTCTGATGAATATTGGTGCAAAAATATTCAATAAGATCCTAGCAAACAGAATCCAGCAACACATCTAATGAAGTATATACCATGACCAAGTTGTTTTTATCCCAGGGTCTCAAGGCTTGGTTAATGTACACACATCTATAAATAAATCATCATATAAACAAAATAAAAAACAAAGACCATATGATTCTTTCAATTGATGCATAAAAAGCTTTCGATAATATCCAGCATCCATTTATGATCAGAACACTTAAGAAAATGGGTATAGAAGGGACATTTCTTAAACTGATAGAGGCCATCTACTGCAAAACTACAGCCAATATTATATTACATGGAGTAAAATTGAAAACATTTCCACTGAGATCAGGAACCAGGCAAGGTGGCCCACTATCTCTACTGCTTTTTAATATGGTAATGGAAGTCTTAGCCATTGCAATTAGGCAAAAGAAGGCAATCAATTGTAGTCATATAGATTTAGAGGAGATCAAACTTTCACTTTTCACAGATGATATTATTGTATAAGTGGAAAACCCCAGGGACTAAACCACAAAACTCTTAGAAGTGATCAAGGAACATAGCAGCATCTCAGGCTTCAAAATCAATACTCACAAATCAGTAGAATTCATATATACCAGCAATAGTCAAGCTGAAAAAATGGTCATGCACTCTATCCCCTTTACAGTAGTGTGAAAAAAAATTAAATATCTGGGAGTGTACCTAACAAAGAACGTGAATGATCTCTATAAAGAGAACTATTAAACTCTGAGGAAAGAAATAGCCAAAGATGTCAACAAATGGGAAATCATACCATGCTCATGGCTGGGAAGAATCAACATTGTAAAAATGTCCATGCTACTCAACGCAATCTACAGATTTAATGCAATCTGCATTAAAGCACCTTTGTCATACTTTAAAGATCTGGAAATACTAGTACTTCATTTTATATGGAAATAGAAAAAAATTCAAATTGTCCTCACATCAAAATTAGCCTACTCATGGAAGAAGCCCAAGTGCCAATTGACCCATGAATGGATTAATAAATTCTGGTATATGTATACCGTGAAATATTATGCAGCCTTAGAAAAGATGGAGACTTTATCTCTTTTACATGGATTCAGCTGGAACAATCCTACATAGTAAAGTATCTCAAGAATAGAAAAAAAAAATATCCAATGTACTCAGTAGTATTATGAAAGCAATTTACAACCACACTTTCATATGAAAAGTAGAACACAACTATGGCCCAGGATGAAGGAGGAGAGAGGGAGGGGTTGGAGGGGAGGGAGGAAGTCAGATTGAGGGAGGGTAAATGGTGGGACCACACCTATGGAGCATATTGTAAGGGTACACGTCAAATCTGCCATGTATATAACATTGATGTCTTAACACAGTAAGTTGATGTGGTGAAAGTTATATTAATTAGTTTGATGCAACCATTCCAAATTGTATAAAAAAATCAATACTTCGTACCCTACAAAAACATAAATATATTCATGATCTATATTATATGAGTTAATAAAAGGAAAAAAAAAAGATGTGAAACTATAAAAATACTATAAGAGAGTGCAGGGAAAACACTTGAAGAAATTGTTCTGGAAGAATATTTTATGAGGAGGTTTCCCAAGGCAATTGAATCAATACCAAAACATATGTTACTGCTGGGATGTTATCAAACTAAAGAGCTTCTGCAAGCCAAGAACACCGTAAGTAAAGCAAGCAGACAACCTTGAGAATAGAAGATATTTTAGGTTATGTTTCCAACAAAGGTCTGATAACTAGAATACACAGACAACTCAAACTAATCAATGAGAAAAGAACAAATAACCCCATTTCTATGTGGGCAATAGACTTGAACAGAAACATCTCTGCAGAAGACAGGCACATGGCCTACAAACACATGAAAAAATGATTATCCTCTTTAATCATCATAGAAATGCACATAAACACCATTTTCAGATATCATCTAACTCCAATAAGATTAGCCCACATCACAGAGTCCAAAAACATCATATAGTGGCATGGATTTGGAGAGAAGGGAACACTTCTACACTGCTGCTTGGAATGCAAGCTAATACAACCTTTTTCAAAATCAGTTTGGAGAATACTCAAGAAACTAAAGTGGAGCTGCTGTTTGATCCTGCAGTTCCTCCACTAGGTATACATGCAGGTGATCAAAAATTATTTTACAATAATTACATCTGCACCAGAATGTTTATTGCACTCCAATTCATAATTGCCAGCACATGGAATCAGCACAAGTGCCCATCCACCCATGAATGGATTAACAAATTGGCGTATATGTGCACCATGGAATGCTATGTACCCATTAAAGAAGGTGGTGACTTCACATCTTTTGTTTACCTGGATGGAGCTGAAATATATTCTTCTTAGCAAAGTATCTCAAGAAGGTAAGAAAAAATATTCAATGTACTCAATACTACTATGAAATCAACATATAATAACCTAAACATTTATACAAATGTTAAAACATAATTACAGTCCAGAAAGTAGGAGGAAAGAGGGAGGGATGGGGAGGCAGGAGGAGGGTGGGTATTTGGGGGGACCTCTACTAATGTGTATGATGCTATGGTACTTTTAAAAACTATTAAGAAAAGAGTATAGGCTCAGCGCCCATATCTAAGTGAGTAGGGCACCGGCCACATACCCTGAGGCTGGCGGGTTCAAACCCAGACCAGGCCTTCTAACCAATGATAAATACAACCTACAATTAGTTGGGCATTGTGATGTACACCTACAGTCCAAGCTACTCAGGAGGGGGATGCAGGAGAATCACTTAAGCCCAAGAGTGAGGTTGCTGTGAGTTGTGAGGCCACAGCACTCTACTGAAGGTGACATAGTGAGACTCTGTCTCAAAAAAATAATTAGAATGGGTACAGGTGAAACTTCCTAAATGCAGAATACAAATACCTACATACAGTGACTAAGAAAATGCCATGAAGGCTACATTGAACAGTTTGATGAGAATATTTCAGATTGTATATGAAACCAGCACATTGTATCACTTGATTGCACTAATGTACACAGCTATGATTTAACAATAAAAATAAATAAATTAATTTTACAAAATAAAAATAAATAAATAAAAGAAAGGAAGGAAGGAAGGAAGGAAGGAAGGAAAAGAGAGAGAGAAAGAAAGAAAAGAGTATAATTTTGATGGATGTGTTAATCAGTTTAATGTAAGCATTTGAAATTGTATATCAAATCAGTACACTGAACCCCATAAATGCATCAATGTACACAGTTATGATTTAATAAAAACAAAAAATAATAAAAAAAGAAAAATGGATGGGAGCTAGAATCTGGTAGTTCTTGCATGCTCAACCCAGATGATTCCAGGCTTAGCTTATAGGTACTGTAGAGCAAGCAAATATGTTTAGTCCTAGGAATAAAGAGAGAGTCAGATCAATACGTTAGAAAAGTGAGCCATTTTTCATTGTTTGGGATTCATTGAGGGTACAAAGAATTAGGTAACACTGATTGTGAATGTTGGGTAAAAGTCTCTTATGATGGTGTCCTGACTCCAAAGTGGTGTGCCATACACTGTAAACTCCCATGCCCCTCCCATCCTCCCTTCCCCTATTCCTTATTTCCCTACTAAATCATCTATTGCCTTCATATTAGAATTGAGTACATTGGATTCTCACCTCTCCATTCTTTTAATGCTTTACTAAGAAGAATGTGTTCCACCTCCATCCGGGTTAATACAAAAGATGTAAAGTCTCCATCATTTTTGGTGGCTGAATAGTATTCCGTGGTATACATATATCACAGCTTGTTAATCCATTCCCAGGTTGGTGGGCATTTAGGCCATTTCTACATTTTGGTGATTGTAAATTGAGCTGTGATAAACAGTCTAGTGCAAATGTACTTATGGTACAAGGATTATTTTCATCTGGGTAGATGCTCAGTAATGGGATTGCAGGATCTAATGGAAGGTCTAATCTGAGTTCTTTGAGGATTCTCCATACTTCCTTCCCAAAAAGGTTGTATTAGTTTGAAGTCCAACCAGCAGTGTAAAAGTGTTTACTTCTCTCCAAATCCATACCAGCATCTACAGCTTTGAGTCTTTTTGATGTGGGCTATTGTCAGTGGGGTTAGTTGATATCTCAGGGTGATTTTGATTTGTGTTTCTCTGATGATCAGGGATTATGAGCATGTTTTAAATGTTTGTTAGCATTTGTTTGTCTTCATCAAAGCTTCTGTTCTTATCACTTGCCCAGAGGTAGATGGGATTGTTTACTAAATTTTTGTTTCTTAATTTGAGTTCTCTGTAGATTCTAGTTATCAAACCTTTGTCAGATTGATCCCCTGTATATGTCTTTTTCCATTCTGAAAGTTGTATTTTAGCTTTACTTATAGTGTTCTTAGCTGTGCAGAAGCTTTTCAGCCTAATTAAGTCCCATTTGTTACTTTTTGTTGTTGTGATGGCCACTGAAGTCTTTGTCATAAAATCTTTTCCCAGTCCAACATAATCAAGAGTTCTCTCCCACACATTCTTCCAAGATTATTATCATTTCATGTCTTAGATTTAAGTTTCTTATCCATCGTGAGTCAATTTTTGTAAGGGGTGAAATGTGTGGGTTCAGTTTCAGCCTTTTACATGTGGTTATCCATTTTTCCCAGCACCATTTGTTGAATAGGGATTATTTTCCCCATTGTATGCTTTTGTTTGGTTTATCACAGATCAGAAGGAAGTGACAGTAGTTTCATCTCTTGGTTTTCTATTCTGTTCCATGTATCTATGTCTGTATTTTTGTGCCAATACCATACTGTTTTGATTACTGTGTATTTGTAATACAGCATGAACTCTGGTAGGGTGATGTCTCCGAGTTTGTTTTTAGTGCTAAGAATAGCCATAGCTGTATGGGGTATTTTCTAGTTCCATACAAAACAAAGTACTATTTTTTCTAGTTCTTCAAAATATGATGTTGGTATTTTAATGGGGATTGCATTGAATCTATATATTGCAATGGGTAGAATAGACATTTTCACAATGTTGATTTTTCCCAGCCATGAGCATTGTCTGCTCTTCATTTGTTATTGTCTTATGCAATTTCTTTTCTTAGTGTTTCATAATTCTCTTTGAAATGATTTTTCAACTCTTTTGTTAGGTGTATTTCTAAGTATTCAATTTTCTTTAAAGCAACTGTGAAGGGAATTGTGTCCTTGATTTGATTCTCAACTTGGCTCTTATTGGTATATATGAAGGCTAATGATTTGTGGATATTGAGTTTATAACCTGAGACATTATTGTATTTCTTGATGACTTCCAGGAGTTTTGTAGTTGAGTTTCTGAGGTTTTCTAAGTGTAAGATCATATCATCAGCAAAGAGAAACTGTTTGAACTGCTCTGCTCTCATTTGATACTCTATATCCCTCTCTTGCCTTGATTGTATTGGCTAGAACTCCCAGAAGTATGTTGAATAATAGTAATGATACAGGACATCCTTGTCTGGTTCTAGTTCCAGGTGTAAAATCATTTAGTTTTATACCATTCAATATGATGTTAGCTGGGGTTTGTCACAGATGGCTTCAATCAGCTTAAGAAATGTGCCACCTATGCCTATTTACTTAAGTGTTCTTGTTAGAAAAGGGTGCTGAATTTTGTCAAATGCCTTTTCTGTCTTTATGGGAAGAATCATATGGTCTTTGTTTTTGTTTCTGTTGATATGGTGTATTACATTTATGGATTTGTGTATGGTAAACCAAGCTTGCATGTCTTGGATGAAGCCTACTCCATTGGGAAGTATAATGTTTTTAATGAGTATCTGCAATCTATTAGCTAAGATTTTGTTAAGTATTTTTGCATTGATATTCATTGGTTTAATTGGTCTGAAGTTCCCCTTTCTGGTTGGGTCTTTTCCTGGTTTTGGAATAAAGGTAATGTTTGCTTCATGTAACATGTTGGTGAAAATTCCTTCCTTCTCAATGTTTTGGAATATGATCTACAGTATAGGTACAAGCTCATTTTTGAAGGTTTGATGGAATTCTGATGTGAAGCCATCTGGTCCCGGGCCTTTTTTTTTTTTTCCTTGTTGGAAGCTTATTTATTATTTCTGCATTCTCTGTGCTTGATATTGGTTTGTTCATGTAATCTATTTCTTCCTAGTTAAATCTAGAAAGATGGTGGGATTCCAAGTATTGGTCCATTTCCACCACATTGTCAAATTACTGGGCATAAAGTTTTTGGTAGTCATCAGAAATAATCTCTTTCATCTCTGTGGTATTCATTTTTAAGCTCAGCTTAGCATTGTATAGAATTCTGGGTTGAATATTGATTTGTTTAAGTAGATTAAAGGTAGATGTCCATTGTCTTCTGTCTTGAAACGTTTCATTTGAGCAGTTCACAGTTTCTCTGATGTATTTGCTCTGTAGATCAATTGGCACTTAACTCTTCGCAGCTTGAAGAATTTCCTTTTGTCCTGACTTTGGACAAGTTCATGACAATGTGTTTTGGAGAAGCTCGATTTGAGTTGAGGTGATCTGGATTCTGATATCCCTCCAAAAGGAGTGTGTCAGAATCTTTGGTGATATTTGAAAAATGTTCATAGATGGTATCCTCTGCTAAGGCCTCCATGCCTCCGGGGTGTTCTTTTTTCTTTTTATTTATATTTACTTGTTTTTTTAAATTTAAATAATATATTTTTTAATTTCACATATGCATGTGTTCTTTAGGCTTCCATTTTTTGCCTTCACAAAATTAAAAAGACTCAAAATTTACCAACAATAACAATGTTTAAATAGGGACCAGAAACAAAAACCTTGCATAGAATGAATGATGACAAATACATTCAGAAAAGAAATCAGATGATTGCTACAATGAAGTATTAACCAATAATAATAATAGTAATGAAAAGAAAGTAACATTCACAATCTCACATAAGAGTATATCTATTAGAGAATACTTTGACTCTGAGGTTCAGTATGGAATCATCAATTAACTACTTATTATTATTTTTTCCCAAAGTATCAAAGAATAGACAACTAATATTTATAGATAAAGATAAAAGATAATTTCAAAAAATAGATCATGCCAAATCTTACAGACAATAGAAAAAGAAGAAATACTTCAAAATCATTCTACTTAATCTGGATACACCTGATATTAAAATTAGAAAACGTATATTGTTATAAAGGGGAAATTATAAACATAATTCACTTATAAATGAGTATGCAGTATCCTGTATCCTAAACAACATATTAACAAGTTGAAGTAAAAATTAATGTTTAAGTAATGTACTTTAGTCAAAATTGAATCCAGTTTATGTGAAAATAAGTCACTATATTATTTCTTCTTTTTTATTCTTTTTCTTACCCGCATTCTCTTCCTCTTTCTCTGTCTGCTTACCCCTTCCCCCATTCCCCACCATGTCATTAATTGTCTTCATATCAAAGTTGAATACATAGGATACATACTTCTCAATTCCTGTGATGCTTCACAGCTAAGGATAATGTGTTCCATCTCCATCCAGGTTAATACAAATGCTGCAAAATCTCCATTTTTTTAATAGGTGAATAATATTCCGTGGTATACATATACCACAGCTTGCCAATCCATTCCTGGGTTGAAGGGAATTTAGGCTGTTTCCACATTGTAGAGATTGTAAATTGGGCTGCAATAAACAGCCTAGTACAAGTGTCGTTATAATAAAAGTTTTCTTTTCCTTCTGGATAGATGTCCAGTAATAGGATTGCAGGATCAAATGGGAGGTCTAGGTTGAGTTCTTTGAGGTTTCTCCATACTTTCTTCCAAAAAGGATGTATTAGTTTGCAGTCCCACCAGCAGTGTAAAAGTGTTCCTTTCTCTTCACATCCACGACCTCATCTACAGTTTTGAGATTTTGTGATATAGGCCATTCTTGCTGGGGTTAGATGATATCTCAGGATGGTTTTAATTTGCATTTCTCTAATAATTAGGGATGATGAGCATTTTTTCATGTGTTTGCTGGCCATTTGTCTGTCTTCTTTAGAGAAGGTTCTATTCATCTCTCTTCCCCATTGATGTATGGGATTGTTGGGTTTTTTCTTGTGGATTAATTTCAGTTCTGTATAGATCCTACTTATTAAGCTTTTGTCTGATTAAAAATATACAAATATCCTTTCCAATTGAATTGGTTGTCTATTTTCTTTGGTTGTTTTCTCCTTGGCTGTACAGAAGCTTTTCAATTTAATTAAATCCCATTTGTTTATTGTTTCTGTTGTTGCTATTGCCATGGCAGTCTTCTTCATAAAGTCTTCCCCAGGCCGATATCTTTCAGTATTTTTCCGATTCTTTCTTTGAGGATTTTCACTGTTTCATGCCTTAAATTTAAGTCATTTATCCATATTGAATCTTTTTTTGTGAGTGGAAAAAGGTGCGGGTCCAGTTTCAGTCTTTTACATTTGGACATCCAATTCTCCCAGCACCATTTATTGAATAGGGAGTCTTTCACCCAGTGGATGTTCTTGTCAGGTTTACCAAAGAATAAGTGGCTGTAAGTTGCTGGTTTCATTTTCTGCTTTTCTCTTTGATTCCAAATGTCTATGTCTCTATTTTTGTGTGTCAGTACTATGCTGTTTTGACCACTATGGCCTTGTAGTACAGCCTAAAATCTGGTATGGTGATACCTTTGGCTTTGTTTTTATTACTCAGAACTGCTTTAGCTAAACGAGGTTTTTTTTGTTTGTTTTTGTTGGGTTTTTTTTTTCCATATAAAACACAGAATCATTTTTTTTCCAAGGCTTCAAAATAGGATGTTGGTATTTTAATAGGGATGGCATTGAATCGGTAATTTGCTTTGGGAAATATAGACATTTTAAGAATGTTGATTCTCCCCAACCATGAGCATGATATATTCTTCCATTTGTTAAAATCCTCTGCTATTTCCTTTCCTACAGTTTCATAAGTTTATTTATAGAGGTCTTTTACCTCTTTTTTTAGGTATGTTACTAAGTATTTCATTTTCTTTGGGGCTATGGTGAAGGTAGTTGTGTCTTTAATTAACTTCTCATCTTGGCTGTTGTTGGCATATACAAAAGCAACTGACTTGTGGACATTGGTTTTATATCTCAAACATTACTGTATTTTTTAGGGTTTTGTAAGTATAAGATCATATCATCAGCAAAGAGGGAGAGTTTGACCTCCTCTACTCCAATTTGGATGCCCTTTATTTTCTTGTCTTTCCTAATTGTATTGGCTAGAACTTCCAGCACTATGTTGAATAGTAATGGTGACAGAGGACAGCCTTGTCTGGTTCCACTTCTAAGAGGAAAAGCTTTTAGTTTTACTCCATTCAGTAAAGTATTAGCTGTGGTTTTGCCATAGATAGCTTTGATCAGTTTAAGAAATGTGCCACCTAGGCCTGTACTCCTTAGTGTTCTAAGTAGAAAAGGATGCTAGATTTTAGTAAATGCTTTTTCTGCATCTACTGAGAGGATCATATAGTGTTTGCTTTTACTTCTGTTGATACAGTGAATAACATTTATATACTTGCATATATTAAACCAGCCCTGCATCCCTGGGATGAAACCAACTTGATCATGATGTATGATTTATTTGATAATAAGCTATAATCTATTGGCAAAGATTTTGTTGAGAATTTTTGAATCTATATTCATTAGTGAAATTGGTCTGAAATTCTCCTTTTTAGATGGTCCTTTTCCTGGTTTTGGTATCAGGGTGATTGCTTCATAGAATGTGTTGGGGAAGATTCCTTCCTTCTCAATCTTTTGGAATAATTTCTGCAGGACAGGAATAAGCTCTTCTTTGAAGGTTTTATAAAATTCTGCTGTGAAGCCATCCAGACCAGGGCATTTTTATGTTGGGAGATTATTTTTTTATTGTTTCTTTGATCTCAGTGCTGGAAATTGGTCTATTCAGGAGATCTATTTCATCAGGTCTAAGTCTAGGGAGAGGATGTGATTCCAAATATTGATCCATTTTCTTCACATTGTCAAATTTCTGGGCATAACATTTCTGGGAGTATTCAGAGATAATCTCTTGTATCTCTGTGGCATCAGTGGTTATTTCCCCTTTATAATTTATGATTGAAGTTACTAGACATTTTACTTTTTTATTTCTACTGAGACTGGCCAAAGGTTTATCTATTATATTTATTTTTTCAAAAAACCAGCTCCTTGTTTCATTAATTTTCTGAATGATTATTTTGTTTTCAATTTCATTCATCTCTTATTTGACTTTGGATATTTGTTTTCTTCTGTTGGGTTTAGGCTTAGATTTTTCTTCTTTATCCAGTTTCATCAGATGGCTTGTGAGTTTGTTGATATGCTCTTTCTGTTTTTCGAATGTAGGCTTCTAAAGCAATACGGTTTCCTCTCAGGACTGCTTTTGCTGTATCCCATAGGTTTTGGCAGCTTGTATCTTCATTGTTGTTATGCTTGAGGAAGTTAATGATTTTTTTTTTTTTATTTCTTCCTGCACCCAATTGTCATTCAACATAAGGTTGTTTAACTTCCATGCCTCTGTGTGAGGATGAACGTTTTTGTTGGAATTGAGTTCCACTTTTAGTGCCTTGTGATCTGAGAACATGGAAGGTAGAATTTCAATTCTTTTGAGTCTATTGAGTTTTGTTTTGTGTCCTAGGATATAACCAATTTTGGATAATGTTCCATGGAACAATGAGAAGAATGTATATTTTTTATCTTTGGGATGGAGTGTTCTATAAATGTCTATCAAGCACAGTTGTTCTAGGGTCTCATTTAAATCTCTAATTTTGGGGGGTGGAGACAAGATGGCGGACTGAAGCCAGCTTTTCACAGAGGCTCCCGTCCAGAAGGAGAGTTAAAGGATGGAAATTTAGTAAGTAACCTGGAGGATTCGAGCTATACCAGGAGAGAAGGTTGGAGATCGCACA
>CAUYPK010085712.1:0-31554 GCA_963574355.1 Loris lydekkerianus | reverse complement strand
GCAGGGTTGCCTTCAGAGCCGAAACAATTCATAACCATAACTATCAATGTCTCTGCATTATTAACCAATAAAATGGGAATATAACAAAAATATAATTAAAAAGTCTTTTTCTAAATTTTTTTACCATTTTTTTTTTTTTTTTTTTTTTTTTTTTTTTTTTTTTTTTTTTTGCTATCTTCTCAATCAAAAAATATCTCAGGTGGCATATTAAAAGTTTTCTACATTAGATACTAAAATAAATACCTCTCATAATAGCATTAACTTAAGTCTATTTAGCATTAGAATTTTGCTGACCAAAATTACATACATTAGTCAATTTTCAGCATGCTGGTCTCAGAGCCACAGGTGTTGTCTACAGATATACAAAACACTTACATAGAAGCAGGTCAGCCAGGGAAGAATGTTATTATTTCTATCACATTATTATTATTTCTACTACTATTATTTCTATTGGTTGTTATTGTTGCTATTATTATTTCATCTATGGGTTACTGTCTAGTTCAAAGGGAACAAGACAAGTTATATTTCACCAGAAACATGAGTTAACAGGTGCCATTTAAACACATAGCACTTTTTTGGCACCCCTTTTAAATTGGCACTTGAGCAAACCGGCTGACTCACTGATCATGTATGCATACCATCTGTATGCATCCAGCTACATGCAAATTTAATATTTAAGAAAAAAATTAACTTTAATATTTAAGAAAAAAATTAACTTTCTAATCCTTGATGAGACCTATCATTATTCAAACTTCAAACTGAAACGTAAGACAGCAATCCAAGGAGCGTTACTGATTTTAAATTTGAGGATCATACCCCTTACATTCCATACATGGAAAGTTAACTTGATTAATATGTCTAATAATCTGGGGTTCAGAGTATGTAACTCTGAAAAGAACTCTCTCATGAGCACCAAAGAGGAAAGGGGTTATTGATGGTGATTTGAAGGGGAAAGTCCTGATGGCAATTTGCCCGTAAATTGTAAACCATCCCCAGTTGGCCCATTCCGCATCCCTCTGATTACAATGCAGTGTCGATGAGTGTATTGAAAAAGCATGTGGCAATATCTACAATGCAGCCAGCAGAGCTCTGTCTGCTTAAACAAGGGAGCTACAGAAAACAGTTTGCATTTATGTCCTGGCATCTGCCTCCATTACTCATCTGTTTCAGAAATTCCATTCAATTTCATAAACATTTATTGAACACCTACTATAATCAAAGCAGAGCTCTTTGCCAGATGCTTTAGGGATTATAAATGTGAGTAAGTTGCAGCCCTGTTGTAGAGGAAATAAGACATGTACAGAATTAATTACAGCTCCAGATAGAAGGAGAAGTCTGAGCCATCTCTAGAGAGCCATAGACACATAGGGACAGCAGAGGGCTGAGATTCAAGAAGGATGTCTCTAGGAAGTCAAGGGGCTCTAACAATAGACAAGATGTAAGAGTAAGAAGTGAAAAGCAAAAGGTGTTTCTGGTAGGGGACAGCGAGAGTGTTGCAGTTGAGAGTGTGGTACAGAAGGGGAGTAGAGAAGTGGGAAATAAAGTTTGTGAGGTAAATTCAGGCACAAATTGTGGAAATCAGATTCCAAGTCAGTCTCATCTTCTGGACATGAACTCTATCTAAGATATGGAAATACATTTAATCCTAAATTGACGTGAGTTGGGAGTGTTCTAGTTTGGGAAACTGAATATTGTTGAGTTACCATCATATTTGAGATGAAGTATGGTGAATGAGTTTTTGAACACACTGTTTTTTGAGGTTTACCTGGCTAAAAAGATTGAAAACTTTACATACTGATTGTTTTACATTACCACTAAATATCCCTTTAAGTGTTTTTGCACAACTATAGAATATTTAGACATATAGATGAACCTTAATTTTTCAATTTAGTTTCTTATTTTTTCATATTTCGATTGGCTCTAACCTTCAGCTATTATAAATCTACGATAAAATTCTAATGACTAATTTTTCTTAAGTGCTTATGATGTGCCAGGTGAGCAATTTTTTTAATTGAGATGAAATTCACATAACATAAAATTTGCCTTTTTAAGTGAACAATTCAGTAGCATTAAGTGTGCTCACAATATTGTGCAACCACCCCCTCTATCTAGTCCCAAAGCATTCTCGTCACTCCCGAGGGAAACTGTGTCCCATCAAGCACTTAATTCTCATTCCTTCTTCCCCCAGCTCTTGGCAACCACCAATCTGTGTTTTGTTTATGGATTTACCTATCCTGGATTTTTCATACAATATGATTCTGGCTTCCTTTGCTCGGCATGATGTTTGAAGGTTCCTCCCCATTGTCTCAGTGCTTCTTTTCTATTTACATCTGGAAAAGACTCTACTGTGCATATAGATACCCAGTCTGCTTAGTCATTCACCCTTTGAGGGACATGGGCTGTTTCCACCTTTTAGTTATTGCAAATAGTTTGAAGACTTGTTTTCAGCTCTTTTGGGGTATATATCTAAAATAGATAGTGCTGGGTTATATAGTAATTCTACATTCAGCATTTTGAAGAACCACCTAACTTTTCCACATCAGCTGAACCATTTGACATTCCCACCAGCCATGTCCGTATCCTCACTAACACTAATTGTTTTTCATTTCTTTGGTTACCACTATGGTAGTGGGTGTGAAGTGATATCTTATTGTGGTTTTGATTTGCATTCCCTAATAGCTAGTGATGTTGAAATTTTTTCATGTGCTTTTTGGCTATTGGCCATAATATGTCTTCTATTGGAGAAGTGTCTATTTAAGTTCTTTGTCCATATTCAAATTGGGTTACTTGTCTTTTTAATCACCAAATTGTAAGAGTTCTCTATGTATTCTGGATATTTGATCCCAGATCTATGATTTGCAAATATTTTTTCAGTTCTATAGATGGTCTTTTCAATTTCTTGGTAATGTCTTTTGATGCAAAAATGTTTTTAATTTAGACAAAGTCTAATTAATCATTTTTTCTTTAATTGGTCACTTATGCTTTTGTTGGCATACCCAAGAATCCATAGTCAAATTCAAGGTCATGAAGATTTACTCCTATGTTTCTTTCCTGGAAGTCTTATGGTTTGCTCTTATATTCGGGTTATTTATTCATTTTGAATACAGTGTGAGGTAGGGATTATTTACAGTGGATACCCAGCACCATTTGTCAAAGAGATTATTGTTTCTCCATTGAATGATGTTGTCATCCTTGTCAAAATTCAAATTGACATACGTGGTATTTCTGGACTCCCATTTCTATTCTATTGATGTATATCAATACCACCCCATTTGAATAACTGTAGCTTTAAAGTAAATTTTGAAATCAGAAAATACAAGTTATCCAATTTTGTTTTTCTTTTTAAGATTGCTTTGGCTCTTCAGGGTGCCTTTCAAATCTATATCAATTTGAAGATTGGCTTTTTCATCTCTGCAGGAAAAGCCATTGGTATTTTGACAGAGACTTCATTGAATCTGTAAATCACTTTTATTTCTATTGCCATCTCAGTAATAACATTGTCTTCCAATCAATGAACATGATTATGTCTTTCCATTTATTTTGGTTTTATTTTCTAACAGTAATGTTTTATAATTTTCAGTTTATAAGTGTTTTATCTCCATGAGTAAATTAATTGCCAGTGAAACAACAGAAATAGAAACAACACTTAAGCTTGTACCCTGTAACATTTCAGAATTTGTTTTCTAGCTCAGTTTTTATATATATATATATTAGATTCTGTGTATAGGATTATTTCATCTGTGAATAGACATAATTTTATCTCTTCCTTTCCAATTTGGAAGACTGTTATGATGTTTCTTGTATTTTTCCTCTGTTGATATCCTTTATAAAGGCCAAGAAATTCACTTCTATTCCAAATTTGCTGGGAGGAAAAATGGATGTTAGATTGTCAAATGCTTTTTCTCTGTCTCTTGAGGTGAACATACAGTTTTGTTTTAGTTTCACATGGTACCTCACACTACTTGTCTTTGGATGGTAAGTCAATCTTGCACATCTGGCATAAACTGCACTTGGCCATGTTGTCTACTTGTTTTTATATTTTGTTGGATTAGACTTGTTAAAAACTTTTAAAATATTTGTATCTATGTTAATGAGGGATATTGGATTATAATTTTCTAATTTTTGTAATGTTTTTAGTAGTTTGGGTATCAGAGTAATGCTGGCCTCATAGATGAATTGGAAATTATTCGAATTTTTTCAATTTTTTGAAGATGTTGTATAGAATTGATATTACTCTTTCCTTCAAGGTTGGTAGAATTTTCCAGGTATCATATGGACCTATAGTTTTCTTAATAGGCAGATATTTAATTAAAAATTCAATGTCATTTATGTATTAATGTAATAAGGCTATTCTGGTTATATGTTTCTTCTTTTTTTTATATATATATATGTTTCTTCTTGATTGAACTTTTTAGTTTTTATCATTCCATAATTTTTTCATTTCTTCTAAGTTGTCAAATTCATAGGTATAAATATCTGCAGAGTTTATAATGATGCCACCTCTCTCATTCCTGACATTTGTAATCTGTGTCTACTTTCTTTTTCTCTAGCAAGAGGCTTATCAATTTTATTGGTCTTCCCAGAAAAAAACGTTAAGATTCATTTCTTTTTCTCTATGGTTCTATTTCATTGATTTTTTTCCCCCCTGATTTTTATTATTTTATTTCTTCTCCTGAATTTGGTTCTCATTTGCTCTTACTTTTCCTATTTCCTTAAGTGGAAAATGAGGTCACTGATCAGAGGAATTTCTTCTTTTTCAATATAGGTATTCAGAACTAAAAATTTTCCCTAAATACTGTTACATTTAAACTCATTATATAGGTATACTACATATGCTATACAGCAGTCTCCAAACTTTTTGGCACCAGGGACTATTTCATGGAAGACAATTTTTCCATGGACCAGGAGAGGAGATAAAGGGTAGGAGCTCAGGCAGTGATGCTGGGCAGCCTGGTTCCTGACCAGTTACTGACTGGCACTGGTCTACAGCCCAGGGGTTGGAGACTTCAACTACACAGTATCACTATACTGCTATAGTAGCATTGCACAAAATCTGTTGTGTTGTATTTTCATGTTCATTTGGTCTAAAAATATATATATATATGCATATATATGAAATAAAGAAGACATATATATATATATATATTTTTTTTTTTTTTTTTTTTCTTCAGACAGGGTCTTGCTTTGTCATCCTGGGTAGAATGCAGTGATGTCTCCATGGCTCACAGCAACCTCAAACTCTTGGGCTCAAGTGATCCTCCCTCCTCAACTTTCTGAGTAGCTGGAACTACAGGCACATGCACAACACTCAGCTAATTTTTTTTTTTTTCTACTTTTATAGAGACAAAATCTCACTTTGCTCAAGCTGGTCTTAAACTCCTGAACTCAAAGGATCCTCCCACCTCCGACTAACAACATGCTAGGATTACAGGCATGAACCACCATACTGGCCAGTTCAAAATAATTTTTAATTTCCGTTTTTTTTTTTGTTTGTTTCAAAATTTACTGCATTTTATTATCCTACTCTGCAAGTGGTAAAACAATCCGCTTTGAAATATGAAATGTTTCTTACAATAATGCACAAGAATATTATTCTGACCACCTACCACATGCATAACATAAAACAATGTTATATGTCAACCACAAAAAGGCTCTTAGATTTTCCTTATTAATTTTGGCATTTCAGTGTTATTCATATTCTATGGAAAGTACATGAATGATTCTCACCTGGTAGGAGGATCTCTCATAGCTCTATTGTAGCAAAAATTGAAAACATTCACATAAACACTATGAGTAGCATTAAGTGAGTTGAGAGTTCAATTACATAAATACTTTTGAAAACATAAAATTTTCCATGCAAAAATTTTACTTTGAACATAATTATAATACTCCAAAAAAGTCAATCTTCTACTTCTTTTGAACCTGTATAAAAATAAGTTATGTAATTATTCTAACATTGAATTATTTGTGTAGTCAATGCTGGGTTAGAACACAGGATAATGTATGACACTGTTAGTTTTTAGAGTTTTCTACTGTAAATTCTTTGATATTATTTAGTTTGGATGTTTGGTTAATTTTTTTTACACTTATTGCTCCTGTAAAGTATCTTTTATTATAATAAAAGATGTTTTATATGGTATATTTTCTAAGATATATTTAGGACAAATACATTTTTCAATTTTTTTGAAGATATTATATAGAATTGATATTACTCCTTTCTTAAAGGTTGGTGGAATTTATCAGTTATCACATGAAGTTATCACTTTTCTGACCTATAGATTATTTAGAGATGTATTGTTTAGTTTCTAAATATTTGAAAATTTTACTGTCCTGATTTCTCACATTTCCATTATTGTCAGAGTACATACTTGTCATGACTTGAATTATCTTGAAATCATTGACTTATTTTATGGCCCAAATTATGGTCTGTCTTGGGTAGATGCTGTATGTGTACTTGAAAAAAATGTGTATTCTGCTGTTATTGGGTGGAGTGCTGTAAAATGAGGAAAATTTGGGGTATTGTATAATTCTTCTCTATCTTTGCTGATTTTCTGTCTTCTTTTTCAGTAACCTCTTCTTTTGAAATGGGTTATCTGTTGTTAATGCTATCCAGTTTAACTAAAACTAAAGTTAAGACATAGTAGTTTACATTTCTAAAAGTTCTAGGTGGGCCATTTTCTATGCTTCTAATTCTGTTTTTTAACATATGGAATATAGTTATAGTAACTGTTTTCGTGTTGGTTTTTTCTTTTTTTTCCAGGAGAAGGTAAAGGCAGTTTCACTGAGACCTAAAGAATGAGTAGGCATTTGCCATGTGAAGAGAGTAGGAGGGGAGGCAGAATACAGCTAAAAAAATAAAAGCAGATTCCAGATAGAATGACGAGCATGTGAGGCTGGGTGTGGTGGCTCATGCCTGTAGTCCCAGCACTCTGGGAGGTCAAGGCAGGTGGATCCCTTGAGCTCAGGAGACCAGCCTGAGCAAGAGTGAGACCCTGTCTCTACAGAAAATAGAAAAACTAGCCATATGTTGTGGTGGGCACCTATAGTCCCAGCTACTCGAGAGGCTGAGGCAAGAGGATTGCTTGAGCTCAGGAGTTTGAGGTTGCTGTGAGCTGTGACATCAGGGTACTCTACCCTGGGCACAGGGTGAGACTCCGTTTAAAAAAGAACAGGATGTGTAAAGGCCCTTAGGCAGGAAGGAATTTGGAGTTGAAAAGCAACACAGAGAAGGGTAGAATGGGGAAACCAGAGGGAGAAGAGGGGAAGGTGGGGAAGGATGAGGGCCACAGATCACATCACACAGAACCACTGAAGCCTGTGCCTCCAGCATGTAGGCTACGTTATGCTGTGATAACAAATAGGTCCCTGAATCCAGTGGTTCATACCAACAACGACTATCTCCTGATCAGCCACATGCTCAAAAGAGGGTGACTGTGACTTTGTTCTACATCTTTGTTCAGGGTCTAGGATTGGAGTGTACCAGCCTGATGGCGGAAGGGACAGAGCCCTACCATCACACAGCTTTCAAATTGTCTGTTAGGACTGGCACGTCATACTTCAACTTATGTTTCAGTGGACAAAGCAAATTATGTGGTTGAGCCTAATATCAACAGGAGAGGGCTGGACAGCAAATATTTGCTACAATGGCACAATCTACCCTATAGTGCTAAAGATTGTGACCTTCATCTGAAGAATACTAGAAAACCAGCTTCAAATGACTATTGAGCATTGCCTGTGATAATGTCACTCTGTCTCTTAAGATCATACTTTATTTTTAGAAGCAATCAAAAGTCAGTCAAAGTCAGAGAAAAAAGATGATCACACGAAGTGCCTCTGTTTGGATCAAAAGCATCATAATCCTTATGATGGATCAAAAGCATCATAATCCTTTTATAAAAGTAATGAGACTGATTTTTCTATGAGATTTATGTGAAGTTACATTATCATTTTAATGTTTATAACTATGTGACACTACTTTAAAAAAGAGTGACCATTTTTTGTATATTTAGCTTCTTATTTATGGTTGTTTTATTAAAAAATCCCTATTTTATAATGGCATTTTAAACACTGTATTCTGCTTACTGCTTTCAAAGACTTAGAGTCACAATATATTAATAAAACTGAATTTTACATTGAATGATGTTTAGTCTCCCTTTACAATATAAATGGCAGTGGGTTTTGGAATGTGAAGTTGTTTTGTCCCAGTGCCACCAGGGAAGACCAGATAAGCACGTGGAGAGCCCAGCCAGCCCTCAGACACAGCTGGATGTGGTCCTATGAAGCCCGAATTCCACCTCGTTCTAGGGTTTGAAAGAATACCAGTGTTAGAAGAGGAGAATGTCACCCTTAATGAGTATGGGGTCTGTGACAGTCTGGGCAGAAGGAAATCCAAATCAGACATGTATGTCTCTTTGAGAAAACAAGTCTCACCTTCTGGAGACCATCTGTGCACCAGGTGTGGGGCTGAGTTCCAGGAGAGGAAATTGCATTGGAAGCAGAAGGTGTCCTCCTACAACTTCCAGGCTAGGGCCAGTGTCCATAGCACTCTGTTTATACCCCTATTGTAGCACTTGCCAGATCATTTAAATGCTCTGTGAGTGTGACTTGCTTCCTCATAGACCAGAAATTCCCTGATGGCAGGAACAGGTTTGTCTCCACATTGCATCTGCCACGGACCACGGTACCTGGCAGATACTCAATCAAACAGATGGAGGAGGAGGAGGCCATTGATCTGGCCATCTATTCCTTGAACAAGCTTGGCAGTGGGTCCCTTGGGAGAGAAGGACTTTCAGTCCTTTCTGGTAATGCCTGGGAAGAGCTCCAGCCATCTGCACAGTGTGGAGGAGCCAGGAGGCAAGCTGGCAGGAAGCCCCATGCGGGGACACACCTGAGGAAGGCTCCTGCCAGAGGAGTGGGCAGCAGAACCCACAGGAGAGACCCAAAGAGGACAGCAGCAAGGCTCGAGCCAGAACAGGGAGGAAGTTGGGGACTCAAAAGGCATCAGACCCGATCCTTGCTTCTTGCTTGATATGAGATGTTTCTTTCATACCTAGTGTCTAGTTTGTAAGGAGAAGAGTTTTGGGCTCTTCAGAAAGCTGGATTCCTCAGGTTTTTAGGTGGAAATTAGAACCAAGAAAATCATGACGCCCTCTCCTCCCATTTTCCCTTCTACAAACAATACTGGGTGTATCAGACTCTGAGCTCTTTGTCATCTGACATTGTATCTTATTCATAGTCATCCCAGACATGGGGTGAGAGGGAGTGAAGTTGGTATGTATCCCCATACAAACATACGAAGTGTGGTCTGAAATTAGAACAGATTCAGCCCCAATTTCCTATATCTTTTAAAATTGTGTGTGTGCGTACGTATGTGTATGTGTATGTATGTGAAATTAATTCTAACAGGGATAGTCGTAAAGGTAATATGTCACATTCCAATACAGAATTTGAATACTGAATGAATAGGCAAAAACTCTGAAAACAGCAGGGCTAAATCATGAAATCACAGTCATGAAATCACAGTGGCCTTACCACACCATGAGCAGAACCAGACTATGTTTTCATAGCTGCAGTTTTCGCTTTCTGAAACTGCTGGAAATTCCTAAGTTCCTACCTGTTTCCAAGCATTGCTCTCTATTCTCCTCACTGAGGCTATGAACTCTTGATAAACTTAAGCCAAACCAGGGTCTGCGAGCATTACCACCAAAAGGTCCTAACTGAAACAAGGAGACAGGAGGAAGGCAGGTGAAGCAGTCACAGTCAGACTGATGAAAAGTCCTGAATTTGTGCATTAAAATGGGGTCTCAAACCAAGTGGAAACAAACCCCTAAGACGTGGAGAGATCCCCATTTTTTCAAAAGCATAGAGAACCTGTAGGGATGGATAAAATTTTGTCGTTTCCTATTTTTTCAATTAAAGGATACTATGGAATTCAAGGGCAATTCTCTGGAAGGTTGCAAAATTTTTTGACATTAAAAAAGATCTTTGCCCTGAATTAGGCAAAGAGACTAACAGCATAGTCCATAAAAGAAAAGCTTAAAAAATTCAAACCTCTTTCTCCATAGAGAAAACATTTCATAGGATGAAAAAAAGCAAACTGCAGATTGGGAGGAAAATATTTTCTAATTACGTATCTGACGGTGGAATTATATGCAGAATATATAAAGAGCCCTCAAAACTCAACAAGAAAAAAAGGAAACAATTTGATTTGAAAAATAGACAAAAGATGCTTCCCCAAAGAAGAAATACAGAAGGCAAATAAGCACATGGAAAGATGCTCACCATCATAAGTCATTAGGGAAATGCAAATTGAAACCACAATGAGATTATCACTGTACCCCCATCGGAATGGCTAAAGTATAAAAGAATGCTCAATGCCAAGAGCTGGTGAGAAGGCAGAGCAACTGGCATTCTGATAAATTGCTGGAAGGAATACAAAACTGCACACTCCCCTTGGAAAATAGTTTTGCAGTTTCTTATAAAATTAAGTACACACTTACTAAAGGACTCAACAATCCTTACTCCTCAGGATTTACCTAAAGGAAATGAAAACTTACATTCACATAATAGCCCATACATGAATGTGTAATCAGCTAATTCATAGCTGTCAAAAACTAAATACAATCTAAATTTCCATCAACGGGCAATGGGATGATCGTATTATGGTATATACACATATAGTGGAACACGACTTAGCAATAATAAGACACCAAATATTGATATGTGTGCTAACATAGACAACTCTTAAATGCATTTTGCTTAGTGAAAGAGTCCAAATACAAAAGGCTATATAGAAATAAATCATTCCTTTTGTAGGGCATCTGGAAGAGGCAAAGCTACAGGGACAGAGAATGGATCAGTTGTTGCCAGGGATCAGGAGGGTGGGGAAGAGGGCAAGACTGCCTACTCAGGGGTGGCAAAGGGAATGTTTTGAGGTGTTGAAACTAGTTTGTATCATGATGGATACATGGCTCTATATGTTATCCCAAACTCATAGAACTGTATGAAACTTTGATGATTTTTCAAACCTTTAAAAAATTCATATATGATAGTTGTACATATTTTAAGGGTACGTGTGGTATTTT
Organism: Loris lydekkerianus; assembly: GCA_963574355.1. Classification (NCBI taxonomy): domain Eukaryota; kingdom Metazoa; phylum Chordata; class Mammalia; order Primates; family Lorisidae; genus Loris; species Loris lydekkerianus. The sequence continues at coordinate 20,470 of CAUYPK010085712.1, read as the reverse complement.
GATACCCATATCCAAAGTGTAATGATCAATTCAGGGTAATTGGTATTTCTATCACTTCAAACATTTCTCTTTTCTCTGTGTTGGGAACATTAAAATGCTTCTCTTCTAGCCAGTTTGAAATACACAATAAATTATTGTTAAACATAGTTTTTCCACTGTACTACCAAATATTAGAACTTATTTCTTCTCTCTGTATTTTTGTACCCCTTTGCCAACTGCTCAAAGACAAACTTATCTCTGAAGCATATGACATATTTTAGAAGGTGAGGAATTCTAATCCTTGTCCCAACAGAGTAAAAATTAAGATAAGTAAATTCTGAAATTTAGGCTACATTCATTTTGATAATTTTAAATAAAAATACATAGTACAGAATTCACAAACCCAGGTAATTTTTGCATACTGTAATTAAAATAAAATTCTCTTTTTGCAGATTTCCCAGTATTTTTTAAACCTCAAAAGAACACATGGTTTGTTGAGTATCATATTCATGGTTGATACAAAAATCCCCATTTTCCTTTCTGTAGATAAACAAACACAATCCTCTTTTTAATTGTGTAGAAGAACTCGAAATATTTCAAGTTCTGCTTACATGATCTTTTCCCTTGGTTTTTTTTTTTCTTGTAAAGACTTTTAAAGTCAAGAACAAGTCTAAAGTTTGTATAATTTGAAAGGGCTGTTTTATCAGAATTTCACTGAGGTGAAGCTGTTGCACTTTCTTTGAAATAGAAGTATTTCTTTAAGGTGAAATCTTATTGATCACAGCCACACATCTCCAATGATTTGATGAGAGCCAAAATCATCTTGCTTGAAAACAAAGTTAAAATCAATTTATTCAAAGATGGACATGTTTCTGAGCATTCGAGGGTAAATTAAAATCTTGACACATTTTGCATTAGTGAACAAATGTGATGTTTTTAAATCAATGAAAGAAAAACTACTTCTTTAATGCCACATGTTCTTTCCTGGTACAATTTGTAGGATGAAACCGAAGCCACGGTCTGGTGAGTTTTCAAATTAATAAGCAACTCTGCTGATGAGGACATAAGGAATGCAGTTCCAACACTGGGTTATCTGACACACAGAAACTTTACAAATGTATTTCATTTTCACAAACTCACAGAACTAGCATGATATATAGTCTCTAACGTTTAAGCTTCATAGGCTACTGGTGTTAAAGTAGCATTTGCTTTTTAGCAACTACAACATTGCTTGCAAGTATCCCCATACCCCCATTTCTGTTCCAAAGAAACAGTGCTACTAGGCCTAAGTTATGAATCCATTTATTCTACAAGATAGGTTCATGCATTTTAGAGGAAAAAAAAATCTTTTTCTTTTTTCACCCTGGGTAGAGTGTCATGGCATCACAGCTCATAGCAACCTCAAATTCTTGGGCTTAAGCGATTCCCTTGCCTCAGCCTCCCAAATATCTGTGACTACAGGCACCTGCCACAACACCCGGCTATTTTTTTGTTGCAGTTGACATTGTCGTTTAGCAGGCCTGGGCTGGGTTCAAACCTGCCAGCCTCGGTGTATGTGACCGGCACCCTACCCACTGAGGCACAGATGCCACCCAGAAAAAGAAATCTTTTATTTTATTTTATTTTTTATTTTTTATTTATTTTTTTTTATATCTTTTCTTTTTTTTTTTATTATAGATAAAAATATGCACCATAGATGTGGCCCGACCCATCACCGTCCCTCCACCCAAACCTCCCCCCTCCCTTCCCCTTCCTTGGTCCTTTCCTCATAGTCTTGTGGTATAGTTGGGTTATAACCTTCATGTGAAAGCTATAGTTTAGCTTCATAGTAGGGCTGAGTACATTGGATACTTTTTCTTTCATTCCTGGGATACTTTGCTAAGGAGAATATGTTCCAGCTCCATCCATGTAAACATGAATGAGGTAAAGTCTCCATCTTTCTTTAAGGCTGCATAGTATTCCATGGTATACATGTACCACAATTTGCTAGTCCATTCGTGGGTCGATGGGCACTTGGGCATCTTCCATGACTTAGCAATTATGAATTGGCCTGCAATAAACATGCTGGTACAGATGTCTTTGTTATATTGTGACTTTTGGTCTTCTGGGTATAAACCTAGAAGAGGAATTATAGGATCGAAAGGCAGGTCTATTTTTAGGTCTCTAAGTATTCTCCAAACATCCACATTTGTGCTTTTAAACAGATTGTTTCCATGACTCTGACTCAGTCCAAGAACACATCTACGTATTTGGAGATGTTTTTCGAAATGTGTGATTTCGTTGTTGGGGCACTTGGTTGAAGGAAATGGCTTATGTTTCTCACAGATCTCAGTGACATGCACTGGGGGAAGGAGGGCATCTGTAGAAATTTTTGACCATGTCCAAGAAGTTGTAATAAAAAGGACTTAGAGCCACCAAAATGTCTGGCCTCTTTAATTGCAGAAAAATGATTACTACAGAAAATACGTAGCAATACTTTAGTTTGAAAAACCCATTTAATTATTAATTAAACAGTGAGGAATGTAAATTTTGTTTTTAGACAGTTTTACCCCTTCGTGCTTGGTAGAGTGCCGTGGCGTCCCAGCGCGCAGCAACCTCAAACTCTGGGGTCCAAGTGATTCTCTTCCCCAGTCTCCTGAGCAGCTGGGACTATAGGCACCAGCCACAACACCTGGCTACTTTTGGAGATGGGAGTTCTCCAACTTGCTCAGGCTGGCCTTGAACTCCTGAATGCCTGAATTCTCAGGCATTCTACCCCCTTCGGCCTCCCAGAGTGCTAGAGCCACCATGCCGGCACCAGCCAAGGAATGTGATTTAAATATCTGGGCCAGTCATATATTACTGGTTTACATTTTATTCATCATAACTTATGAAAATGGGGAAATATGCCATGTCACATAAAGATGCCATGTCACATAAAGATGTCATTTCCTGACAGGAGAGGTTTCTTTACTTACTGTTGGGTGCTTCCAGGCTTAAAAATAGAAAACTAGAAAAACAAAGAGAACAGAAGATTTTTCATCCCCGTCTAAATGTAGGGCTTTGGAAGGTAAGGGCTTTAAGTGTCACCACACAATACGATTTCACCTACGTGGTGGTCAAGTGAAATCACCACTTAGTTGAGGTCCCTCAGATGGTGCATTTCATTTTTATTTTGTTTCACTTTATCTATTTCCGAAGAGCAGACTTATATTTCCCTGCAAGGGAAATATAAAAGCTGCCTCCCTACTGTGATAGGAAAACGGTGAATAATTGTGCCTGGGAAAACTGATCTTATCCACCAAGTTTATTGGGCAGACATCTGTACCATTGCATTAAGTAGATAAGAAAGCTCCAGTTTAAAATATGTAAATAGCATCTGACAAAGGCCTTTGGGCTCTCACTCTCTCACTAGAACCTTAGAGAAATATCTGCTAGAGTTAAGATGCTGATTTCTCCATGATGGGATAGAAATAGTAAGAAACATGGAGGTGAATAAGAGGAAACAGTCCCCAAATAAAAAGAAACCTGGATTTCCGTAAATATTTTCTGGGTCAGGCCTTCTGGGAGGAAACCAGGTTTGAAACGTGCTCTGCTGATCCAGGCCCCTTCTCAGCTGCAACAGGCAGATGATGAAGATGGGGGAAAGAGGGAAAAAATTTGGAAGATGTAAAGGCAGGCCATGAATGGGGAACCTTCACGATGCTACAAACCGGAAATAGTGTGAGGAGCTTCCAGAAGCTGCCGTTTCCTCTCTGATTCTGCAGAGCAAGAGAAGAACATTTTAGGAGAAATCAGAGTATTTTCTCATTTAAAAATGATGTAGCAGTGGCTAACTCCCTAAAATATTTCTGAGAAGATAATAATGCTCATTTGCCTTAGAAACAGAGAAGATGAGGCTAATAAGTCCAGTAAGACCCCACACTGTTTTAGGTATATCACAGTTCCTACATTCCTTACATTTTATGTCATACTTTAACAAAATGTCATTGAACATGTTGTCTATTCAGAGCTCACTATTATTTTTCTGACATATTAAACACAAATCATTAGTGAATGTTTGCAATGCAACTACATTATGTAGCAAAAAGGTCCCAGGTTAGGCGGTTACCATCGATGACAACCTGCAACCTTTTGTAGTTCATATAAACTCACCAAGTCCTCCATAATATGAGGAAAATTATCTAACATATATGAAGTATTATATAAACTGTAAAGTATTAAGCATTTTTTATCCACATCAAGGGTTTTTAAAACTAACAATAGATTGGACCTGGCATTGAACAGAATATTTAATAAGTTAAATATATGTTATAAAAGTTGGATCCTTCCTAGCTACACTGCAGCCTTCAATCAAAGAGGGGAAAATCAGTCACTGACTCTGCCTTTAATCTACACGCCTGCCTAGAGTGTGAAGTGACACCGGAACGGTGCTAATTCCACCAGATGTCTGAGAATAACAGAAACCCCCACTTTCAAAAATCCCTTTGGAAGGAAAAACTTCACATGATTCATATCTCTGTCTTTGAAGGGGAATTTTTCCTCCACATTCTATTCTGAACAAATTAAGTAATAAAAAGTAAGGCGGATGGGAAATCAAAATACCACCTTTTTAAAAGAAAGTAAAGTTGGGAAAGAGTACTTTAGTGGGAAAGCCTGATACAATAGAACCTCCAGAGTTGAGCACCTCTCTGCATTGACCAGCTCCTTAAGTTGATGTAATTGTCACAGACCAGAAGTGCACCCCAGGTATATCCCAAGACAGTAGTCGTAGTTTCTTATGTTGACCACCTCCACGTGTTGACCACTTTGTTAAAGTCTCTTGGGTGGGCAATTTAGCAGAGGCTTTAGTGTATGTCTGCTAGGTGAGTTCCAGATTAGGAACACCCACCCAATCTAAAGACCAGTCCCCTGGGGTTGTCCTCCTGCCCTCCCAGTCCTCACAGGCAGAGCATGTCCCAGGAGGAGCAGAGCCATTGCCATCTCCTGCAAATCGCTTGCCCCCAAGAGAAGGGTAAAACTGGGCTACACATGCCCAGTTGAATTCTCCATAATTACCAAGGGCACAAACCACCACAGCACTGCCACCTTGGGGCAAAATGAGTAAAAGTCGGATATAGACCAGGAGTGAACATTTACATTCCTCCTAACCTTTCCTGTTTTCATTGCTTGACCCATTTGGCTTAGCTCTCAAATTCCCATGGGACCAGTGATTTTTCAGGATATTTTTGTTCCCATCTTTAGGCCATTTCCCCAATCACAGCCATAGTTCCTCCAATAATAAAATTGATAGGCACATGTCAGTAATAAAACTCAACCACATGTATGTGTTAGTTTGCTGGGGCTGCCATAACCAAGCACCACAGATCAGCGATTTCAACAACAGAAATTGAGTTTCTCCCAGTTCTGGAGGCCAGAGTTCTGAAATCAAAATATTAACAGGTTTGGTTTCTTCTGTGGCCTCTCTCCTTGGCTTACAAATGGCTATCATCTGCTTGTGTTTTCAAACACAATATTCAATATTGATAAAATTCTATTATCTAGTTCAAATCCATGTTCAAATGTTATCAGCTATTTTGATAATGTCTTTCATAGCTTTTATTCTCCTGGTTCAGAATCAAATTCAAGATCATAAATGTCTCTTTCACACTTCTTAATCTGAGGGAGTTCTTCAACTTTTCTTTGTCTTTTTTGCCTTTGATGTTTGTTTGTTTGTTTGTTTGTTTGTTTGTTTGTTTGTTTTGAGACAGGGTCTGGCTCTGATGCCCCAGCTGCAGTGCAGTGGCATCATCATATCTCTTGCAACCTCAAACTCCTGGGCTCAAGCAGTCCTCCCACCTCAGCCTCTTGAGTAGCTAGGACTGTAGATGTGGATGACCACACCCTCCTCCTTTTTTTCTTTTTATAGTTTTGTAAAGCTGGGATCTTGCTGAGTTGCTCAGGCTGGTCTCAGACTCCTGGCCTCAAGTGATCCTCCTATCTTGGCCTCCCAACTCATAGGATTACAGGTGTGAGTCATGACACCTGGCCTGATATTTGTGAAGAGTACAAATCAGTTATTTTGTAGTATGTCTTACAATTAGGGTTGGCCTCATTTCTTTAAGATTCAGAGTATGCATTTTTGGCAGGAGCACCCCTAAAGTGATGTTGTGCTTTTGCCAGGAAATCTTATTTAAAAGTATATGAGCACAATCGTGATGTTGGATGTTAGTTTCTCCCAACATTGGTCATGTTAAGTTTAATAACTTGGCTAAGGTGATATTCAACACATTTCCCTTATAAAATTACAATTTTCATTTTGTAATCAATTAAGTGTTTTGGAGGAGAGATATTTTGTAATTATGTCAGTATCATATTATTTATGAAGCTTCCAGATTTTGTCAGTGTGAGATCCTTCAGATTTCCCTTTGTGCCCTTCTGACGTGAGCCTCTGAACATCTCTTTACTTTTGGTATGGTAACATATTCCAGGCTAATTTTATATTCTCTCTACCCTGGCCCTGGAATCAGCCATTTCTCCAAAAAGATGAGTTTCTTTTTGAGGAAAAATGGCACCAGGTAGGCTCATTTCTACTGCTGTGTCATTGCCTTTTAAGCTGACAGACCTAGGTAATACACAATGTATATCTAGCCATATATACATTCAGCTATAATGATAGATATGTATGTATGTGTGAGCATATATATAAATAAAACATATACACCTTTATTTTGTATCTATCTTAAAATCCATTTGTTCATACTGATATCTCTAATTCCAGCCCAACATAGGAAGCGTCCATCCTTCTAATTCTCCCGAGAGAGAAACTTGACCCTCATTATATTCAATTCAATGTATTTACGCGTTGGCTCAAGCCTGGAATACACAGATGTGCTTTCAGAAGGGTGAACCCAAAGCTCTGTAAAGAGAAAACCTGGACTTCAAATTTCTTTACTGTGTGTGTAGACAATATTTATAGACATGAAGATGCACAAATTACTTTTGTTTTTATATTCTCGATTTCTACTCAAAACTATTGCTTCTTAAAGGATATCAATTTATTACATCCCTCTTACTGGCCCCAATTCTGAATCAGTTGAGAAGTAAAGAGAAAGGCAAGGGGAAAATCAACATAGATTTGGCTTAGTGATCAAGACAAAGGGCTTGCCGGAGGAATTGCAGAAGTTGCTCGCCCAGCCGGTGCCAACTCCACAGGCAGACATCCTGTCCTGGAAGAAAAGGAATGGAGTGCCTGCTCCTGAAGGGAAAAAGAACTGAATCAGGCCATGCTTGCAGAGTTAGTATTCTCAAATCTATCAGTCACTAGATCTATCAATCCCACATTCCACCTTGCCTTGGGGTGAGCAAAGGGGCAGAGAGAGACTATTCCTTTGCAGAAAGAAAACTAGGGGGGAAAAATTCCCTCCAGCATTTTAATATTGTGTTATTTAGAAAATTTATTTTATTTTTTAAATTGCAATGGTAATTCATGTTATTTGTGATAAGTAAAAGAATATAATATAGCACCATAGAAGAGCAAAAGTAATCACCACGACTTCCAGGAACCACTACAACCCTTCTGCAAACAACCTTTTGTCAGCCTTTCATATGCATATCCTTCTAATGATTCAAGTTTTCCCTTTCTGAAAATATATATATTTTTAAAGTTTGTCAATATTCTTTCTCCTATTTCTGAGCAGGCATTGTAGGCTCTTTGATTTTCTTGCAAGAAACAACAACATTTATTATCTCATGGTTGTCTGGAGGTCAGGAACCCAGGCATACTTGAAGGGGGTTGCCAGCTTCAGGAATTCTTGCCCGCTGCAATCACGGTATTGATGTGGGCTGGCACCAACTCAAGGCTCCATATGGGGAGAGATCCACTTTCAAGCTATTTCAAATGATTGTTGATTTTTGCAGGTTGTTGTTTCCTCTCATATGGACTAGAGGACTTCATTAGAATAAGCAAGCAAGAGAAGAAGAGTTCTAGCAAGACAGAAGGTACCATCTCTTTAATCTCATCATGGAAGTAATGGCATCATCTTGGCCACATATTATTCACTCAAAGCAAGTCAGAAAGACCAACCTATACTCAAAAGAAGGGGGCTGCACAGGGAGTGAGTTCCTGGAGACTGGGATCATTAGTGGCCGTGTCTCTAGAATAGTGTTGCTTTACTGTGATGACAGCAGGTATCTTAGGCTTTTCATAAAATGCAACTGATTTTTGCTTTTTATCATTCAGAACATTATTTGTTGTTTTTCTTTCATAATAGTGTCTGTCTACTTCCACATAACTTAGAATTTTAAAGTTAAGAATATTTGCTTCATTTTCTTAAATAAATTTGCAGTTGGAGGAGCTAGTCATCTAATCCTACTCCTATGCTTTAACTTTTAATTTTAAGGAATTGAATGAGGTTGACAGCATAATTAAAATAAGCCTGGTATTCTTGGAATACACCCTGCTTTGCCATAGCATTTAAGTCTTTTAATGCAATGTTGAGTTTTATTTGGTGACATTATATTTATAATTTTTCACAAACATTTAATATAGATGATTATTTATGGCTTTTTGTATATTATCATTATAAAATTTGATGTTAAACTTACATTGGATTTATGAAAGAAATTACTGAGTTTTCCATTTTTTTATGGGGTTGAAAATGATAGAATCATCCAGTTTTGGACACTTATATAAAAGTCATCTGTAACCCCATCTGGTTCCAGAATCTTTCTAAGGGAAGTTCTTTAATTGCATTTTCAATCTCTTCTGTGGTGATTGGTCCCATCAAGATTTTTGTGTCTTAATTTAATGTTAGTATTTTGTGTTTGATCAGGAAGTCTTCCACTTCTGTATTTTTCAAATTTGTTGTGCTGGAATTGCATTGTGTTGTTTTATAATTCTTAATCCTCCTGAATTATCATATTCCTACTTGCTTTTTTATCCCCCCTATTATAATCGTATTAGATCCTAGGTTCCTTCAGAATAAAGTACAGGATAAATACATACATACACACAGAGATGACTAAATGCATTCATGACTCAACTGTAACACCCAGGTAGGTGCCTGGCACCCAATTCCTAGCATCGTGCTTGGCACAGGGCAATTACTGGGAACTATTGAATAAATAAACCCCCCCATCCCTGCTGAATAAGTCACTTTAGGCTGCCACAACAAAACTAAATTGTATATAGACTAGTTGCCTTAAAAAACAATAATATATTTCTCACAGTGTGGAGACTGGGAAGGTGCTGGCTGACTTGGTCCCCTAGTTAGGGCTCTTTTTTTGCTCGCAGCCTTTTTTTGTGTGTCCTCACACAACGGAAAGACTATACAGAAAGACTGACAGAAAGAGAGTCCTAATACAATGATTAGTGTTCTTCTAAGAAGAGAGAAACTTGACACAGATATACCTAGGCAGGGAGCACCCTCTGATCATGAAGGCAAGATGAGAGTTCACAAGTCTACAAGCCAAGGAACACCAAGGGTGCTAGGAACTGCCAGAACACACAGAGGTGTGGGGCACGTCCTCCTTCAAGACCTATGAAGGAAGCAATTGTGCAACACCTTGACTTTGGGCTTCCAGCTTCCAGAACTGTGAAAGGATAAATTTATGTTGTTTTAAGCCACCTCGTTCATGGTGCTTTGTTACGGCAGCCTTAGGAAGTGAATATACCTCACATCTATTGTCATTGATTCTGATTCTTTTATCCTTGAACCAGTCAGCTTAATTATGGTGGGAAAATATTTCTTAAATATCACTTATATCATGTCACCTCTCTGTACAAAAATGACCAATGATGCACCATTTCCTTTATCACTAAACTCTTGTGTGCCTTGTTTTCAAAATCTCAAATAGTTATGCATTTTTCATACTTTTTTCCTTTTTTTTTTTTTCTCTTGAGACAGTCTCACTATGTTGCCCTGGTAGAGTGCTGTGGCGTCACAGTGCACAGAAATCTCAAAGTCTTGGGCTTAAGCAATTCCCTTGCCTCAGCCTCCCAAGTAGCTGGGACTATAGGCACCCGCTAGAATGCCCGGCTATTTTTTTGTTGCACTTGTCATTGTTGCTTGGCAGGCCCACACTGGATTCGAACCCACCAGCCCTGGTGTATGTGGCTGGCGCCCTCGCCATGGAGCTACAGGTGCCAAACCCATACTTTTCTCTTTTTAATCAAGCCTAACTCTTCAATGTCCTGGAACATCCCATGTCTGTTCCCTTTCCATGGCTTGCTTCCCTCATGCAGCCTTGCTACCATTCTTCTGTCTAAATCTCAGGATTTCTTCAAGGTCAAAATTAAAATAAAAATATTTTCATTTATTATGTCAACACTTCTTATCTCTCGTCCCTCTGAATTTATAGAAAATCTGTAATCTACACCATAAAATCTGGTTCTTTATTGTATATAATTGTAATTGTTTTGTCTTTGTGTACCTTGAAGACTACTATTTAAGGTGGATAACATTTTATACTTCTGAGCCTGCCTTAGGTCTCGAAAAGCAATGATATACAGAAGAAAGAGTATCTAATTACAGTAGAATCTCTGTAAGTGGACTGTGTAAGGCCTGTAGCAAACTGGTCAAAATATGGAACACATAAGGAAGTTCACATATTCTTTCACTGATATGTACATGTACTTTACTTTCGTGTATAAATTTTATTAGAGAATATCATACAAAAACATATATAGTCAAAACACAGTAAAATCTTATGCACATTATCAGGCAAAATTAATACATTAACTGTTTTCTCATGGTTATCATTCTTTCAGGGAAAAAAGTCCATTTTAGTCAGTTTCTTATTCTTATTACGAACGTAAGTGGAGAAAGTGCTCTCAGTGCTGACTACACCACTCAACACAGCTAGGCATTTTTCCACAGCCAATGATTTCAACTGTGTTATCAGGTGCCTGACATCCTCTTATTTCGGAGTCTCTGCAATTTCAGTGTCATCCTCACTTGCTTCTTCCACTTCATAAGCTGCATTATGCACATTTACACTAGTCTATACTTCAGTCAGTATTGCTTGGAAAATTGCTTCTGAGCCAGAGTCATTACAGGTTACCACCTCTTCATCCATTGCAACATAAACTTTAAAAACTACTCCTTTGAATTATGTCATGGGAGATGAACTGTCTGATGGGGCCAAACATCATGTGTTGGGGTTGTGACAAATCTAACTTTATGCAAACACTTCTGTATCATTTTTAGCTGAACTTTATTCCAAGCAAGAACTGATCCAGACAGAGTACAGCACCCAGAGCATTAACTGATGCAGCAGATGAAGTTGCTTCAACAGGTGGACCACAGGTGTGTGTTTTAGTGATGACTCACTGCAGGAGCTGGCCTCAGTAGTGCATTTTAAATGTTTTGATGGTGCCATGGTCAAGAGGTTGATTCTTTGCAGTCCTGTTTAGAGGCAGAAATTTCAGTGTCACATTCATGAGATAATTCACTTGTTTGGTGATCAGGACAATTGTCTACTGTCAGTAGAACAGACTGTTCCTTCTTCTTCTTCATTTCTCAGTCAATATTCTTTACCCACTCCTCAAATAGGGCACCAGTCATCTACTCTCATTTCTTTGATCTTTAAGTGAGAGGGAGGTCTCTGGGCTTCAGGTTCTTGAGTGTGTGTGGCTTTGTTCTTTTACTAGTCCCTAAGGGCATTAGTTTCTCTCAAGTTGAGCTAGTGCAATGTGAAATGTTCTTTGTAAAGTTTGCTGCTCTTATATTTGTCAACCTTTCATGACAAGGCTGCCGTCAGGCATTGCCTTGAAAAAGAGTCCACACTTGTCAGCGTTAAAGCTGTCATCATCTCTGAAGACTCTGGTGAAGTCTGGGATTTTTTGATGAATTCTTCCACAACTTCTGCTGGAACTTCATTGGATTCACCACACAAGAATTTCCGGGAGATCTTATGCCACAATATCAATTTCTTGACCCAACCTAGAAATTCTCGGATTCTTGTAAATCTGTTACCTTGATGTTCCTGGGAAAATTTTTTACCAACTTCCCAGATCATGGGCCTGGAAATTCAGGTGTTAACTGCCCTCATTTGTTTAAACCAGATTAATGTGGCTTCGTTGATTTCATTGAGGGAAGTTTTCCTCCTTTTCCATTGTAGATCTCCTTTTTCCTTACCATATCTCTCTAAGTACTCATGTTTACATTTTTTGATTTGCTAACTGTGGTCTTGCTAATAACACAATGTTCCACCATCTTTCTTTGGCTACTGCTTTCTAAAAAATGTAGACTATCAACCTTTTCCTTCAATGTCAGCTCTTTAAGTTCTTTCCTTTGGGTCATCATGTCTCAATAACTATAACATTTTTCAGTAATTGTAGCATGTAACTATAATTCAGACCAGTCCTTCATGCTGAAAAAAATCTTCTGCAACATGTGATAAGTGTAGGACATTAAGCTTAACCCAATATGTGATAATAATAAAGTATGAAAAAAGAACTTAAAGTAAAAATAATGCAACTAAGGGAAAAAGCCCACAACTTTTACCCCTTGGTGTAAAGTGGGCTCAACCAGCCAAGTTATGGAGGGTAACTTTATATTGTGTGTCACAGTCTAACTGGTCAAGATGCAGCTTACAGAGATTGTCAATATATGGAGGTCAGTCTTTCATTGAGTACACATGGTGCATATTCTGTCTATGAAAATTAGGTCAATTTAAGGAGGTGGCCAATGTAGAGAGGTGGTCAACTATGGAGGTTCTACTGTAATTTGCACCCACTACTTGCATACTAAATATTATACCCACCACACTCATAATAAATATTGCATTTAAACATATATGCATAAGTTCTGGTCAAAAATTACTCTAGTATGTCCTATTCCACTAGTACCGTTTTTGACCTAAATTTTTCCCTACAGGGAAATTAGAAAGGGAAAAAAAGCTTCATTCTTCATTTAATCAAAATCCAATATAGGGTCCAGGGCATAGGGATGATCCTGCAGGTCGTTTTGAAAGTGCTCTGGTTTGAAGGAATATAGTGCTTCTCTCAGAATTCAGTGTAATGATCCATTATGGTGAGAAAGCACAATAAAGAAACAAAATTTCTCTTCTGTCATTTACGGAAATCAAGAACCACCTTGCGGGAGATCTGAGCCATCTGCTCCTATGGTGTGGTGCCAGCCCCTGCCTTGACAGAAGTTCCTCATTCCCTGGAAAAATAATTCCATAGGTAGATTTTTTTCTTTGCCTCCCCCCACTGACAGTCTAATTACCAGGGGTCTTCCGGGAACTTCAAGTGCCTTCCCTCACATAGGTTAGCTACCGCCACTTTCTTCCTGGTGCCTGTCCTTTGCTCACTCAGGTCTGGTCATACGGCCAGGCCAACCTGCTGGTCCTCAAACATGCCCATGAGCACATGCAACTCTGTGTGCAGTGTTCTCTCCCCAGATTCCACATGCCTCACTCTTTTCTTTACTAACTTTCTCTTCAGATGTCACCCCCTCTGCTTTCAAATATAGTGCATTAATATAAATTCTGAGGTATTGTAAGCCCACAGATCAGGAGACAACTTGCCTTGAAAAGATAGTTTGTTACTCACAGTCGCTGAGGGTGGGGGTTTGGTTACCACAGTGGACCGCGAGGGGGACACCAGGGCCAATGAGGAGGCAGAGTGTGGGGAAATGGTAGGCAAGAACCTCCATATGATTTCCATGGGAAGGTGAGCAGGTTTAGGGACAGTTTAAGTAATTTTAGAGAGTCTGTCCTTAATTATCTGCTGCCTGTCCCTGGGGTGACTATGGCAAGTGGTTAGTGACCTAGAGTATGAGAACCCAATAAAGAAGGGGCTTGGGTTCTGGGCTCCAAATTAATCAAGAGAGTTGTTGACTATCTCTAGGACTTGGCTGCCCCTGAGAGAGGCAGTTCTTCCAGGGTCAGCAAGACTACAGAGGTCAAAACGTCAGAATACAGAAAAGACGTAGTTACTATAAACCTCAGGCCTTGCACCTTGCAGAAGCATCCCAGTCCCCACCACCAGTCTCCACCTGCTCATCCTTAATTTGATTTTATAGCACTTTATAGAACATACCCGATGTACACTTTTTGTATGTCTAACCCCCAGGAGAATGTAACTCATCAGAACTCATATGCCAGGAGGTTCCTACTGTACCTCTAATATGAGATTGGGACAGAGCTCTGATCCCAGCCTGCAGTACAAGCTCAGCAATACTAGTTGAATAAATATTGCTTGGGGTGTAATTTTCAGTAATAGCAATACATGTGGATTCTGTATCATCGAAAATTACATGACAGTGAAGACGATGTATTACAGAAAAAAATGTGTTTGATGATACTAAAATGTCTCTAGTAATGACAGAGATTGTTATAAAAAGTATGTGTAAAAGATTTGAATGAATGTTTTCAGGAACTTCTAAACTAAATAATACTATGGTATATATATATATATATATATATATTTCAATTTTCTTGGAGTTTATAATATAGACATGCATTGCATAAACCATATGCTGGTCAGTGATGAGCCACATACATTATGGTTGTCCCATAAGGTTATAATACCATATATTTTTAAATCATCAATTCAAAGTAGAGCGTCAATACTACATATAACTTAAGTGGATTCAGGCATAAATGAGCCATCTTAATGCTCCTTGTCTAGTTTTGGCCAATTTAAGACCTAGGATGTTTCATAGTTTTTCCTGATGACATACAATCAAAACCTGTTCTGGACATTAAAATATATATTATTCAGACCTAGAAGGATTTTTTTTTTAATCATACTTTAAGTCATTTCTTTTTTTATGTGTTTCTTTAACTAAATGTTTTTATTTTAATAGATCAAGGGGGTGCAGGTTGAGTTCCATTACACTCCTATAATGTAATGCCACACTTTTTTATGTTTAGATCTGTTTAGATTAACAAATACCTACCTGAGCTATAACTGCCTGCAGTGTCCAGTACAGCAACATGCTGTACAGTTTGTAGCCTAGGGGCAGGAGGCTATATGTACAGCCTTGGGGATGTATGAGGCTATAGCATCGAGGTGTGTACGGGCACACGGTAGGATGTCCATATGATGATAAAATAGCCTGATGACATTTCTCAGAACATGTCCCCATCACTGACACATGATTAACTAAACATCATATCATGCATCTACATTATAAAAATGTATGTGTTCAAACTGGTCAAAATATTATTCTTGTGGAATTACCTTAATATCAAAATTGCTTTATGTTCATGCATATAAAGTATTCTTTGAATCTACTTAACTTGAGATTATGTTACAATCAAAGCATAGTTTTAAAGAAACTTTGCTGGAAAGCCACTACAAAGCCAAGGAGAGACAAAGTCCTTCACAGAGTCGATTACTGTCAGTCATGGAGACACAGCAAACGTGTGACCAGTACTGGGCCTCCTTTTCTGCTCTCGTCAGGAAGGAGACATTGACAGTTCTCCTTTGCAGGGCAGCAGAAGCAGGACTCACCGCAGAACAAACTGGACTGCAACTATGCCAATAATTAAAGTCTTCTTGAAAGCCTTGGAGAAAACAACAAGACCCTGAAATCTGGAGGCTCGGCGAAGCCTGAATGAATGATGTCCTCCTGGATGAAGCTGAGGGCAGGAGACAGGCTCAGGAGATGGCTTCTCTAATAACTTGATGATATACTTTGAGTTTGAAGTGGAACAAAGGGCTCTGAAAAAGAATGAGTTGTGTGAGATGGAAGGTGCTCGAACTTGAATCCACCTTAGAATCATCAGCAGAACTTTTAGTGAAACAATCTGTTCCCCTTCTCCAGAAATTCAGTTGATCTAGGGTAAGGCCAAGGCATTTATTTTTAAGTGTCCTGGGTTAGGAATATGAAGCTCTCGGATAGAGATATGAATCAGGTTCAGCCTGCTCAGGTAGAGTAATTATTCCTGGGTTCAGTCAATGTAGTTGGTTGAAAAGAAAAGTGAGAACTGATCAGGTTTACACTTCTATATATTTTATGAGCAGAGGCACTGGCTGCATTTGTTCCATTTTACCAACTTCTAGGTGTGGGATGAGGCCGTTAACCTGTCACAGACTTATTTCCCTTTTGTTCTATATAGGTAATATCTTTTATCTCAAGATTGCTATGAGAAGATGGAAGGCTCCTGGCTTATGGAAAGTACTCAAATATTTTTATTATTCTTTTTTCTTTTTCTACATTGAAGCCTTGACAACTGGTTATTTTTAACCTACTTGCGCAATTACTGATTTGCAGTATGTACTAACTTTTCTATGAGAAAGAGAAAATAAAACAGAAAGAGCTAATGACTAATTAGAATCTTCAGGGCTCACCAAGTTGCCCTGGCTGCCAAGGGGGCCGTGATGTCATAGCTGCAGTGCTGAGTTATAGACCCTTGTGACAGATGGTATTCATTTAAACTTCTGAGACAGACAGTAATTGCTTATATGCAACAATGGAAAATATTCATGAAGATCCAGATGGGCCACAGAACTTACTTTTAGCTATGCACGTCTACTATAGCCTTGTATTAAACATGCAGACGCAGACATATCTCTGTGACCTTCATGCGTATCTGTGAAGACTCTTCACCTCTTGCATACATCATGGAACCCAAAATTCTTCATTTTCCAAGTTATACAGACTCTTAACAGGGAAGTAATAATGTTGCAACTAAGAAATAAAGTCCACGGGCCTAACTGATTTTTAAAAAAGGAGGAAGGAAGGGAGGAAGGCAGGCAAAAGGAATAGGAAAAGAAAATGTAGGGAACGGAAATGAAAGGAAAGAAAAAGTGCCCAGTAAAGTGGACTAGAAAGAAATATCTAGGAGGCCTTTAAGGTAATTTGTGCTAATAACGTCATTTGCAAAGCTGGCAGAATTAAACATTTAACCTAGCTGTTCCCATTTGGAAATGTTTCTATTGATGTTGTTCCTTTGGCAAACATGCATTTTTCTCTCAATAATTAGAATTTATCAACTACAGTACCAGGTAAGAGAGCCAAACACGTATGGCTACCAAAAATGCCTTCACTATTACTCACTATTACTCTAATAGTAAGCTACACAATTATATCATTCAGTAATAATCATTATCATTGTGGTTTTCAAACTTTGCCTCTAACTCTTTATTTTTATTTTCACCATCTTGAGTTCCAGAACTGCAGAGATACAGAGGTTCACATGAAATTGATTTACTAAAGGAATGTTTATTGGGAGATAGTTCTTCACAGGTTTCTCTTACTTCTATATGTTTTATGAGCAGAGGCCCTGGTTGCATTTGTTCCAAACTATCTTTTCAATTTTATTTATGTAGCAGGGCCATGGAAGCTAGAGGTATTGACTCCATCTGCAACAAAAGGTGGGTTTATTTTCCAGTATAATAACGACAATGTTTCCTTTCAGAACAAAGGTCAGGCAGATTTGCTCGCTGTCCAGTATAAAAGATGGAAAAGCCCTAAAGTAAAGTTTTCTCTCCCATAATATAACCCACCATGTATCTAAGCATCACTCAGATCCCTCTGACCATCTTGTGGGCAATAGGGTTTGGGGAAACCAATGCCAAAGTGCTGGCTGCTGTTCCCAAGTGTGACAAACTATTCTTTGTCCTTGATACCAGACACTCCTTTCTTCTTCCTTGAAACTGTGGTGGGTTAACCTGGTGGTTTACAAACAGAAAAGAATCCCAGACCTTTTACAGTTCTGACAGTTTTAGCAACAAGGATTGGATGCTGCCAACGATGAGATTTCTAGAAGAAAAATGAGGATTTCTTGGGGCAATTAAGAGGAATCGAAGGAAATCCAGGGGAATCTGTAGCAAGTATCGCCAGGAAATTTTACCATCAACCGGGCAGTACGTTGTCCTCAATTTTATTGCCTGTTGAGGAAGATGACTGCGAAAATAGTTATAAATCTAGGCAAGTAGGTTCCTAGACAGCTGCCCGATGATGCCTGGGCTGTTGCTAATCCTCCTCTGGGTGGAGGGATTTCTGTAGCAATCTAGCCATCAAGTCCACCCATCGTAGCAACTAGACCAAAAATGGATGGCAGAGGTTTCCAACACTCTACAGAAGACAACAGCTACAAAAATGAACGCCCCCACAGAGCACAAAAGGAAAAAAATTCATACCCAGAAGGCAGAAACCAGGTGAATTGTCAGAACTTTGGCATAATGGTGGGAGATTTTTCCAGATGCCATGGAAAGAGTATTGTTGAGTGGCAATTCTTGGTGGATCTATCATGCGTTTTCGCATCCTGGACTGTCCTGTGAAGGGTGTTTGTATAGTGAACAGCCTTGGAACACAGAATGAACACCTCCGCAACAAAGGGCCAGAAAGTTTACTTCCTGTTAGAAAAGACTGAGTGTCCCGAAGCTCAGGCTGTTTCCCCTGTAATGCAGTTGTTACCGGGCCTCTCAAAGTAAGGGCTTAGCTCAATCAGTGCCAAAATGATGAAACTCTGGCTACAGCTACTGCCACATGCAGGAAATTGTTCCCTGCCTCTAACATAGGAATCTCCTATCCTCTTCCAGCATTGATATAAACCTGTGGCAGGCTGACTTGTCAGTGTGAATCCAAAGCCGCTCTCCACCCCTTTGTGGCCCTTTATGACACTCTTAGAAGACACCTGCAGGAGAAGGAGACTAGGAAGAGGGACTGGGAAGAGAGAAAGCGGGTGGGGGAGGGTATCTAACAAGGCAGCAGTCAGTTTCGGATGAGGTCTATGCTTGTCTTTGTCTCATGTGGGAAAAGTGAAGTTGAAGTTGCATCTCAGGGTCTGTCCTGCTAGAAGTGACAGGGGTATTTTTTATTCCCTCTCCAGGCAATTAATGGCTCTGGCCCACCTAAGGATGATAGTGAGGAGGCCATAACACCCAGGCACCTCCCAAGAAGAGGGCTCCACGACTCCCAGGACAATCCTCCAGAGACAGCTGGATTATTGATCAGCAGCAGCACCCACGACAGCACCCTGGGGCGTCATCGTGTCTGTTACACTGATGTTAATTAAATGCTTCCCAGATGGATGACAGTGTTCCAAGGACAGTGGAGTTCGAGCTCAGGTTGTGCTATGCATGGAAACAATTCTGGGTTAGTATGATGGTCTGAGACAAGGGCAAATGGAGGAAGAAGCAATGACCTAGTGGCTGTGGAAGCTGCCAGCAGCCTGCTCAAGGGCACAGTCATCCTGGAGAAAAGGAAACACTAGAGGAATTTGAAGCTTTGTTTTCCTGCCCATGCCTTATATGGTCCTTGTAAACCATCAAGGAGAAAAAGTGGCCTCTCCAGGCATTTGAAAGAAAGCCAAGAAATAACTTAAAAAAGAACATTTTAAAACTACATCAAATACTAATAAATTGCTAGCATCAACTGTAGGGTCACTTCTGCAGCACTGTTTCATTACATTAGAAAGAAGTTTTATGATAAAAAAAAAAAAGAAGAAGAAGACAAAGAAAAAAAGACATAAAAGGTAGGAAAGAATAAATAGAGAGATAGATAGTTTTTGTAATAGCTTTAGAGCTGCTCTGGGATGGCATTCCACTAACTTAATAAATCATCCCCCCAGAATAAAACAGCATCATTGGGATAGAGCAGCCCCTCATGCCCAACACACCATGCCTCTGTCCGAATAACTTTTGTCAAACAAAAAACTGCCCTTAGATCACACTGGTCCCTAGCAACTCAACTCCAGCAGTTACACAAGATAAAAATGAAAATGCCGACGGCAAATGTCTCTACTAGTGGTGCCTTCATACGTGCTCAGCTTGATGATGCTGTGAGAGGCCGTCCATGCTTCAGATTTGCTCAGAGGCAGCCTTGTGATATTTCATCCATACTGGCCCAGCAAAATACGATCTAGAAAATCCTAGCTCCTGGCACTCCTGAGGCAGGTGAACTGCTTGGCTCAGGAGTTCAAGACCAGCCTGAGCAAGAGCGAGACTCTGTCTGTACTAAAAATAGAAAAACCTAGCTGAGCGTTGTGGCAAGTGCCTATAGTCCCAACTGCTTGGGAGGTTGAGGCAAGAGGATCACTGGGACCCATGAGTTTGAGTTGCTGTGAGCTATGATGACTTCCTGGCACTCTACCCAGGGTGACTAGCTACCGCGGAAGAAATGAGCTAACAATCTGAGCTGTTAAGAGCAATATCCAGAAAACTCTCCTTTTGTCTTGTAAATCCTAAATTAGATTGGTAGACATCCCTGAGGAAAGATTGAAGAAACTTCCCACTGACCTTCTTATACTTGATAGGATCAACCTGAGTAGCAGAACATTAGGGGAGGTTCTGAGCTACAACAAACTGGACAGTGGACGCTTATTAACTTGACTCTGTTGTGCCCTGATCGAAGTCCCCAAAGACCACCAGGGAGCCGATTCCAATGCAAAAGCAAAGAGCCGTTTTATTGCAAGCTCGAGCTTGGGTGACTGGGGTCTCCGTTACAACGGATCCGAGCCAGAAGCCCCGAGCTCTTGTGCTAGGGGTATTTTATACTCTTTTACAGTGTTCTGGGCGTATACAGTTCAAACAAAGGGATTACATCTGGATTGGTCGTCACCGGTCCAG
>CAUYPK010085711.1:0-10582 GCA_963574355.1 Loris lydekkerianus | reverse complement strand
GTTAATATAAACCCATATACATGTGTTGTTTGTGTGCATAAATATATATCTATAAATTATATTATATATATATATTTATATATTTTTTTTTTTTTTTTTTTTTTTTCCCCTTGACACAGAGTCTTGCTTCATTGCTTAGGTAAAGTACAGTGGCCCAATCATAGCTCACTGCAGCCTCAAACTCCTAGGCTCCAGTGATCTTTTTTCCTCAACCTTCCTAGTGCTAGACTACTACAGATACTTACCACCATGCCCAGCTCATTAAAAAAAAAAAAAAAAAAATATATATATATATATATATATATATGTATGTGTATATGGAATTGGGGGGTCTCACTATATTTCCCTGGTAGGTCTTGAGCTCCTGGATTCAAGTGATCCTCCAGGTGTGGCCTTCCAAAATGCTAGGATTACAGGTATAAGTCATTACATCTAGGATAATTTTAATTCATTTTCTTCCCTTATTTTAATCACTAGGCCTTCGAGTATTATTTTAGATATCAGGCTGGGAGCAAACTACTATTCTTATCATTTTGGTGAGGAAATACATTCAATTATTTACCATTACTAAAGTATTAGCTAGAATTTTCATTGTTGTTTAGTTCTGGTTTTGTTTTGGGGATGATATTTATCAGGTTGAGGAACTGGTACTCTACTCCTATTGTTTATGTTTTTCACGAAGGAATGTTTTTGTTTAATGCTTTCGCTACATCAATTAATGTGATCATGGCCATTTCTTCTCTATTACTTTGATATTGCTGGTTACATTGATTAGTTCTTAAATATTAATCACTTCTTCCCTCAGCATCTTCCTTCCCCACCCCCCTTACTATTCTATATTGGGTACATTGGATACTTTATCTCCCCCTTTCTTGTGATACTTATTACTGGATATGTACCCAGAAGAAAAAAATAGAGCAGCTACTATAAAAAGCAAAAACAGATAAAATATAAAGGAGAAATAGATAAATTCATAATTTTACTTGGTGACTTCAACAACTCACCCAATAGTTGATAAAACAACTGTATGGAAGATAAGCATGGATACAGAAGAACCCAACAACACCATCATCCAATAGTATTTAATCAATGTAATATTTAATGACAGAAAAAAATACACTTTCACCAGTGCTTACAGAAGAGAAACCCATATAGACCATATCTTGGACCAGAAAACAAACATAAACTATGAAACTATTAGAAAGAAATGTAGGGAAAAAACAAACAAACAAACAAACAAACGAAAAAACCTCATGAAATGGGCTTTTTTTGATGAGATCTAGAAAACACACACTACAAAATCAACAATAGACAAATGAATTACACCAAATTAAACAACTTCAGTGCAGCAAAAGAAATAACAAAGTGAAGAGCACCCATGGTATGAACAAAGAAAATACTTTCAAACTATACATCTGGGAAAGGGTCAACATTCACAAAGTATAAGGAACTCAAATAACTCAGTAGCTAAATAAATAAAACCACATAATCCAATTTAAAAATAAGAAAAAGATCTTTATAGAATTTTCCCAACGAAGACATACAAATGACCATGAGTAAATGCTCAGTATCACCAGTTATGAGGGAAATGTAAACCAAAACCATAACAGGATAACATCTTACCCCAGTAAAAATGGCTATTAACAATAATAATAACAGATTCTATTGAGGATGTAAAGAAAAGAGAATCTTCTACACTGTTGGTGGGAATGTAAATTAGTACAGCCATTATGAAAAACAGTATCAATGTTACTCAGAACAGTAAAAGTACAACTATCATATACGATCCAGCAATCCCATAGCTGGGGTTTAGATATTTAGAAATATCTAAAGTTTAAAATTTTAAATTTAGTTTTGCAGCCATTGACCAATTATTGCAGTTTTACTTTCATAAAGAAGAGAAATACCCTAAAACTATCTAATTTTAAAATGCCAAACCTGGGTATATATGCACAGGAAATTAAATCAATATTCATAAAAATATCTAAAGTTTCATGTACATTGCAACATTTTTCACAATAGCCCAGGTATAGAATCAATGTAAGCATCCGAGAAGGAATAGAATGATAAATATCTGATATATATATAATTGACTACTATTCAGCCTTTAAAAAGAATGAAATATTGTTACCTGTGGCAACTTGGATGAACCTGGTGGACATGGTATTAAGTGAAATAAGCCAGACACAGAAAGACAAATATCTCATGGTCAAACTCCCATGTGGAATCCAAAGCTATTGATCTTATAGAAACAGTAAATAGAACAGCAGTTGTCAGAGGCTAGGGAGAGAAGGGAGTCGGGGAAAGAAGGAGAGAATGGTCAGTAGATATAAAGCATAATTAGAAAGGACAAACAGTACTGGTGTTTTACCGCACAGTGTCGTGAATATAGTTAACAATAAGGTGTTGTACATCTCAACCTCAAAATAGTTACCAGAGAAGATTTTGAGTGTTGCCACTACACAAAAATAATAAATATTTAAGATGATGGATATGTTAATTATCTTGATTTGATCATTACCCAACAGACACCTGTATGGAAAATACATTATATTTTATGAATATGTGAAATTATGTGTCATTAAAAAATGAATATAGTATACATAAAAACGAATCTATTAATTGCATGATATAAAGGAGCCATTGCTCACAATTTGCTTTTATTTCTATTTTTAAAATAAATACATAAAATTTAATATATAATAGTATTTTTTTAACCGGGAAAACACAGCTCATGTTCTTTTAAATATGAGACATTTCTTTCTGTGCCTGGCTTACTCACTTACCATAACATTCTCCAGTTCTGTCCATGTT
Organism: Loris lydekkerianus; assembly: GCA_963574355.1. Taxonomy (NCBI): domain Eukaryota; kingdom Metazoa; phylum Chordata; class Mammalia; order Primates; family Lorisidae; genus Loris; species Loris lydekkerianus. The sequence goes on along the minus strand of CAUYPK010085711.1, from coordinate 7,768 downwards.
GTTCCAAATGACAGGATCTTATTCTATTTTAATACTCTGTCCTGTATATGTACCACATTGTTTTTGTATCCATTCATCCATTGGTGGACACTGAAGTTGATTCCATATCAAGGATATTGCGATCAGTGCAGCAATAAGCATGAGCGTACAGAACTCTAATCAACATGCTTTATTTCTTATGGATATATACCCAGTGTGGTCCAAACACAAAGAAAGGGTAAATGCTTGAGGTAATGGAGATCCCATTTACCTGAATTTAATCACATCACATTGTCTACTTGTCCAAATCATCTGATGTGTCCCATACGTATGTATAACTATCATGTGTTCATAATAGATATTTTAAAAATTAAGTAATTTTCATAATCAGTATTGTCATTGTTTTTATTGTCCCTATTGTATTCGGTAACATAATTCACCTAACTTTGGGATATTTTTGTTAGTACTCGATTTTTTTGTTTATATAAGACTTTTATGAACATTTTTGTACATACTGATGAATATCCTTTGTTCAGTGCTCTAATTATTTACTTAACTCAAATTTCTATATGTAAAGTTATCAAAAAAATATTGTCTGTTATAGACTAATAAATATTTAGTGTTCTTTATGAAATTCCCTTTTCTTAATTCTTTCCATATTTGCATGTTTTAAATATTATCCATAAACCCTCAGATATAAATATGATTTAATATTTTTATTCATAGTAATATCCAAATTGAAAGAGATTCTTTTATATTATCAGATATTTATACTTAGAAATTCAACAAAATATACTATTTAAATTTCCTTAATGTCAAATAGAACGTCAAAATATGAATTTTAATTCCTCAATGATTTTTATGACAAAATTACAATGATCTCACAACCCAAGGAAAGAATAAAATTTTAAATTTAGTTTTGCAACCGTTCACCAATTATTGCAGTTTTACTTTTATAAAGAAGAGAAATACCCTAAAACTATCTAATTTTAAAATGCCAAAGCAAAAGAAAACCAAAGCAGCTTTTGTGTGATGATGAAGGGTTTCAAGGCTCTTCCTTAATTGGGATAATTTGGAACAAATTAGGGAGTCTTGCAGTGAGCAATAGTCTAGTCACAGAGCACTTAGAAGCACTAAATCAATCTGGAAGGGAAATTTGCTAAGCAGGACATTCAAATTTGAGAGTGTTTAGTTAACAGAAGGTCAACCTACAACAACTGTTTTTATCTTCCCAATAATCCTTACCCAAACGAGTATCTTTACTCTTGAGAATATTATAACTAGAATTATTTTATTTTCAATGCATAATACATATAATTGATAGTATGGTAGAATTATATAAATTAATATCCTTTCTCAATTATTTTCTGTATTAATTTAAGTTACTGTGTTGCATCTCGTCAGCATTTTCCATATAACCGTGAAATGCTGATATTTGGAGCTCCCTTGATCTATTCTATGTTTGCTCTAAATAACAACAATCATACGATGCTAGAAACTCACTAGGGTTCAAGTTAGGGTCAAGGATTATAGAGGGAAGCATAGCAGGTGGGATTCCCACTGCAAATGTGAGCCTAATATGAGAGGATATCTTGCTGAAAATGCTTTCCTATGAGTCAAATCCCAAAATACATTTACTTTGAAGACTTAAATCTTTGTAAAAGTACTTCATAATAATATATAATATCATCAGAGACTGCTTTCTTTTATCTGGTTATTTAAAAATAAGCTACTTACTACATTCTAGGCAACTGAATATACTTTGCTAAATATATGTATTTATAAATGTACTGTTAATTTCTGTCAAGTATAAAAATATATAAATGGTTACCTGAAAAAAAATAGAACAAAGGTTTTAAGCAATGTGAAAAATGGGAATTAACAGGACCAACCAAGTCTATGCAAAATAAGCATTTTCTAAAATTGTGGTATCAGTCTCAAATCAGCTTATATTGACTTTTTTATTTTTTTGAAAAGATACATATTTTCATGATATCTCATGACTCAAAAACTCCCCTTGGATTCCTTGTTTAGGAAAAAGAGGAGTAAAAGGTTTTGTGTTAGAAAACAGTAGCCTCCAAAGTTAACGTGTTAACCCAAGATATTTTTTGTCTTTCTCCTTTGTGTAAGAGGTAGTCCTTTTATGGTCCGTGGCCAGTTTTGAATGAAGTCATTTTGAGGATTTGAGGCCAGGAGTTCAAGACCATTCTGAGCAAGAGCAACACCCTCATCTGTATAAAATATAGAAAAATTAGCTCAGCATGGTGGCAGATGCCTATAGTTGTTGCTATTTGTGAGGGTGGGGGAGAAGGAATATGCAAGCCCAGGAATTTGAGGTTACAGAAGGCTATGAGTATATGAATATAAGAGCTATGCATTGAGTATAAACCACTTCTACACATGCACATTTAAGTGAAGAAAACAAAACAACAATGTTTTACTACCACTTATGACAAAATGAGAAGACTGCAGCAGTTTATATATTTATATTTTGCATGTGAATACGCAAACATTTGAATACAATCCATAAAATCACTCCAGAAATTAAAACTAATAATGATAGTGTTGGCCTATAATAAAGAAAAATAGATGGTTGAGGAACGATGGTATAAAAATATTCTGCTTTGATACTTCTGTATTTGAATTTTGATTAATAATAGTGAATTATCTATTACAAATTTAGATAACAATATTGTGACATAATCCACTGAAATTTTATTGAGCATGATCTCATTTAGAGTCCTTTGGCTTAATTTTATTTATGTAACAAATATGTAAATGACACTTGCTGTGTGCCAGCTAGTGTTCTAAGCCTTTGGCCTCTTGTGGGCCTGGAGGTTGGCAGTCTACCAGAGTCACACAGTCTAGAAGTGGGCATTTATCCAAAGTAACTGATGCTGAGAATTTGAAAATAAGAAGTTTTCCTACTGTCAACTGTTAAGTATGAGGTATAGTGTTTTACTTTAAAGGATTACAAGACTGATTAAAGAAAGACCATCTTTACCTCTAAGGTCTTACAGTTTAATTTCTTACTGAAGTGAACATTTGTAACTTTAATTAGTAAACATTGCTTTCTTCTGATTCTTAGACTAACAAGTGAGAATGTTCCTTTATCTACTGACATTAAATTATTGTTTAATTTATTAAATTTCAGTTGGTTGGTTAAGATATTATAATAAGCATGCTGGACTCATTCTACCTACCAAAAATAATATTATATAACTTGACATATAATGTGATAATAGGAACCTGTTATACCTGTGTTAATCCTTCCTCTCCTTTGTATAATTTTTATATGTTTTATAAAAATACATTGTTAGTATTTGTGATTTAGTGGAAAATTATATTTCTAAAAAGTAAGGAATTAAGATAAAATATTTGTTCATACATTCAGCACTATTTCTAGTGTTTTTCATTGCTTCATACAAGCCAAATTTCCTCATGTACTATGTTCCTTTAAACCAGTGGTTCTCAACCTTCCTGATGCACAACCCTTTAATACAGTTCCTCATGTTGTGGTGACTTCCAACCATAAAATTATTTTCGTTCTAACCACAACATGAGGAACTATATTAAAGGGCCGCAGCATTAGGAAGGTTGAGAACCACAGATCTAGACCATCCATTCAACTCAGAACTCCCTAATCTCATGGAGTTTCTCTCTGATCATTTGACTTGGTAAATAGCTGCGTGACAGCTTCAGACATTTGCAGTGATTTGCTCCTCCGTTAAAGGAAGTAAAATTGCAGTGCACTTAGTTTGCAATCAACACCTAAGTACGTTTTGATAATCTGTCATTATCCTTTGCATGTATGTTTTTGCACTGGTCAGATTAGATAATTTAAAGGGGGGATGTGGAGAAATAACCAACAATGCATATTTAAAATCTTTTCCTTCTAGCTTTTATATGTGTCATTTAAGAAAATAAAATTAGGTCTTTAAGTAATAATTTAAGCATGAATATTTTAATTCACAGAACAACCACTAACACAAAATACTTTTAATAGCATTTTTTGAATGAAATGCTGAAGATATTTAAATAATTCAGATGAAATAAGTAGGCAGAATAAAATGGGTTTACAAAGAAATTCAATAAAAAGAAAATAAAAAACAAGCATATGAAAATTACATTAAATGTTAATGTACAAAACCCCCAATATTGCAAAAGAGATTTGACTGAATAAAATAGCAAGACCTAATTTTATTTTCTTAAAGTGACAAATAAAAAGGCTAAAAGTAAGTACAATATAGAAAAACAGACAGCATGCAAAGCACAGCAGAAGGAATTAATAGACACATTACACGTCAAGTATATTATGTGACAAGGAAGGGCATCTTATAATGGTACGTGAGTTACTTTATGAAGAAATTTAACAATCCTAAATATGTATAAACAGTCCTAATACATATTTAGGTTTAATGCTTTAATATCAGAGAATTAAAAATATTGAGTCAACTAACAAAACTAAATTGAGAAATATAATAATTTATAATCATTACAGGGGATTTTAAACATTTGTCTCTCAGTAATGTATGAAACAACTAGACCAAAAATAAATTAATAAAAGCATAGAAGACTTAAATACTATCAATCAATTATAACCAAAAGATTTTGATAGTAGAACATGTTCAAGAACCATAGATCGCACATTTTTGAATTTTCTCAGGTGATTCTCCAACCGAGTCCACATATTGGGGGTAATAATAAATTTTGAAAATTTTCATAAACTTTCAATATTACTAATTATTTTTCCAGAGAAAAATGATACTAAATTAGCCTTATCCTGTAGGAATGAAGATTACCTCGGATGACTATATCCAGTAAAAAAATATTTAATCCAAATAAGCATGAATTGAGTTATATAACAAAGGAAGTATAATTCAAAACTCACACTTCATGGCTATTTGTAGAAGAAGGTTGAGTAGCGTGGAATAATACAATTTTGAAGCTTTAATTTTCATTTCTCTTATTTTTAGCAAGGTTCAACAATTGTTAGCAATTCACTTGTCATAATCACTGTGACTTACACACTTGTTCATTTCACTTTTTAATATATATGAAGGTTTTTTTTTACCTTCCTATTAGAAGTTTTCCATGTTAATAATGTTTTTTGCATTTGTATTTTATTGTGACTTTTGATGTATAGAAATATTCAATTTCATTGGAATGCCATGTATACTATTTCACTTTTTGCTTATCTAATTTTCATTTTTTGAGAAATTTTTAATTGCTTCAATATAATCAACATATTATTCACTATAGTCTGTGATTTAACTTTCAAAATGTAAACACACGGTAGTGACCATGTGATGTGTTTTTATGTTAGTATCTGCGTGTCTATGTGTTTTTACATTTAACATTATTAAGGTAAATTATTGTTTAATTTATTAAATTTCAGTTGGTTGGTTAAGATATTATAATAAGCATGCTAGACTCATTCTACCTACCAAAAATAATATTATATAAGTTGACATATAATGTGATAATAGAAACCTGTTATACCTGTGTTAATCCTTCCTCTCCTTTTAGCCCATCTTTTCTGCCACCAAATTGCAATGTCAGTACTGCCAAATATAAAGCAACTCTACCTGTTTGGTGCAGTAATATTTTTGAACAATTATGGTCATTGTCATTTTAATTTTATCACTTGAATATATACCTAATAATAAATAATTGCCTAACTAGAGACTTTCGTGACTTTTCTAATAACTTAAATCTATATTCTCAGGACCTCTCTTTACTTGTGTTTAGTGGGCTGGTTCTACACATTTTAACTGCTCTTCTCAGATATGCTCATAGATGAAAAATATATGAGGTTCAAATATATGAGAACTTGGCCAAATGATGAGGGAAGAAAAACCTAGAGAAAAGAGAGTCATTTCCGACTAATACAATACCATATCTGTGTGTAATATTCAAAAGAGCATGTAAAATATAATAGAGTAAAATGTCTAGAAATGAATGAATATGATAATTATTTTAGGAAAGACAAATTATATAGGTATTACTTAAAAAAAAAAAAAAAAAAAAAACTATGGCAAAACCAGTCTATGTTGGTCATTTCAGGAAGAATTAAGTTAGCAACTTGCAAGTGTTTACATCACTTTTTGGAATCTTTATATAACAGGTTTTTAATGTAAAGAGGTTTTTTTTTTTTCCTCCTAAAAATATAGTGTTTTAATATTGGTTATAACCAGATAATGGAGAAGAAATACTAAATTCTATTATTCATGAAAACTTACTGCAAGGGTAAATTTAGAAGTAACAACTCTTTATTAGAGTCCTAAAATTAGCCCACTACATTTTAGAGGTAGAATAAAATCCAAGATAAATATAGTGTTGGGATAAAATGAAAGCATTAGCAATGCCTGTAATAAAAGACAAAATTATATTCTGAGAGTTGGGGGCTGGTAGGAGAAATATTGCATAGAAAATCTAAATTTAGATAAGAAAGAAATAGCTAGATCGTTGACCCAGAAACTGAATACTAAATATATTATTTCATTCACAATAGAGAAACATGTGCTTAAAAGATTGAAGCTCAATTTCCACCATTAAAACTATTTCCAAAAGTAGAAAATGAAACCGCTTGATTATTTATAATAAACGATCTGAAGACAAAGTAATTAGCAAAGAGAAAAGATTAACCTGTTGATGTAAGTGGCTGATGTCAATGGAATGTATATGTGAAGGGCATATCTTTGTCTAACAATCTCATTATCACGTTTTTATTATTTTTGTTAGCTTGTATTGTTTATGTATGTTGAATATTTACATAGGTTACTTCAGTTAATTGAATAAAATGTATTGATTTGGTACATATTCACATAGTACATAGGCAAAGTAAGAAAGCTTAAAGAGGAGTGCTGATTTAGGCAACATGTTGTAAGTGTAGTGAATTTTGAATTCAGTTCCAGGCAGAATGAATCAAGCACCTGACCTTGACTCTAGAGTCTGACTCAGAAGGACTTTTCAAAGTCCATTCATGTTATTGAACTTCCTTTTTCCTAAGGAATTATTATGGCAATTTTTAATACATGTATGTGAACAATGAAGAAAAATAAACAAACTTGTCACACACTATTAAATACTGACTCTGAGCTAACATGTTTCATATGAACCTTACCTAAATTATCACTTTGAACTACCAATCTAAATGAGAGTCTGGATGTCATAATGACAGATGTTCACCTCATGTAGAGAGCAATAGAATTTTTAAAAATAGTTAATTTTTAAATTATTTCTCCTGCTCCTTAAATGCTATATCCATGGAGATATGACTTTATACTTTCACAAAATTTTCAAATACATATGTGACTTTATTACTACCATACAGTGTTTTTTTAATTTTTTAAGTAGAAAAAATGCATTTTATTATATTAATAAAGTAAGGTAGATTGATAACAACAATATTGACTCACATTGCATTTCTGAATGAAATTTAATCAACAACTGTTACTGGGTTTGACTCTATGAATGTTAATAAAGGTCAATCTTCTTGCATAGCAAGAACCTTAGTGTATTTTTCTTTTTTGGCCTGGGCTGGGTTTGAACCTACCACTTCCAGCATATGGGGCCGGTGTCCTCCTCCTTGAGCCACAGGCACCACCAGTGTATGTTTTAATACTGTGTTTTTATTATGTCCACTCACAGAGAACTCAAATTTATTAGCAAGAAAAGAACACGTGACCCCATTTCAGGGTGGGCAAGGGACTTAAAGAGAAACTTCTCTAAAGAAGACAGACGCAAAATCTACAAACACATGAAAAAAAGCTCATCATCCTTAATC
>CAUYPK010085707.1:0-10674 GCA_963574355.1 Loris lydekkerianus | reverse complement strand
GCACTTGGGCTTCTTCCATGACTTAGCAATTATGAATTGGGCTGCAATAAACATTCTGGTACAGATGTCTTTGTTATATTGTGACTTTTGGTCTTCTGGGTATAAACGTAGTAAAGGAATTATAGGATTGAATGGCAGGTCTATTTTTAGGTCTTTAAGTATTCTCGAAACATCCTTCCAGAAGGGACGTATTAGTGGGCATTCCCACCAGCAGTGTAGAAGTGTGGGTGCAAGAATTTTTTAACATGCAAAAAACACTTTCAACAGCCAGGCAATTGAAACATGTAAAATACACAGTACATGTTACTGAAATCAGCGGGCAAGGAGGAAGATGAAAAATGCTACCCATTCTGAGGGACCACCCAGAAAATCACTTGCATCTTCCCAAAGCTCCAAACATACCCTGGACTCTATAGTTACTGACAACTAAAACTGGTTAGACCCTCTCTTGAATGAAGCCAATGACCAATATTCTCAATAAATTGAAGAATATTCTGGAAGTGTCTGTGACCCTAGGATACTTTAAGAAAGGAAAGGAAGAGACTTTAGTTAGGTGGTTTATGTTCTGGACCACCAGTCCAGTCAGAACATCAGTTCGGGAACATCTCCACTTCCCAATGTTGTGGTTGGTCAGTCAGCGTTCATAAATGGCTGTGCCTCCTGTAAGCACTGCAAACTCCTTCAGACCAGAAGGGAAAACAGCAGATTCCATCAAAGTGTCAGGTGTCAATTTTCTCAAATACAACAATGATGGCTCAGCTTCTGCAATAAAGTTTGAGACCTGCAGCTAGAACTTTCCATCTTAGGTGCACCTGTTCGGGCACATCTGTATATTGTGCTCTCACTGCGTTATATGTGGAAAAAGATTTTGGGGAATGCTTCAGAAGATTATCAACATTGTCACTTTGGGATATTTTAGAAAAACCACTCAACTATGGACAGAATATACTTTCCCTGACTCTCTGAATGACTAGGTAATTCTAGTGAATTCTAAATATCTGACAGGAACTTGGACTATTGGAATAGGAAGATGTACTCTTTGCAGTGAAAGAGTCACTTCAATGCTCTGCAGAATACAGCATCTTGATCTTCATTCTCTTATGATGATCAGGAGTGATGATAACCATTAAAAGCTATATTTAAGCTTTTAATCAGTTGCATTTAACATCAAAGTCACACTTAATTGGAAGGAGAATTGCTGAAATGCTTGAGTTAGACCCTACCATTCACCTTGGTGCTGCTCAAGATGTGATCTTCTGTGTACTAACCTTACAAGTTACTCCTCAAAATATGCACTTGTAATCAAAAAAGTTTGAAATATTGCATACTACATATCCTTCTCAGAAGCTCCTAATGGGTGTTCCATAATTAAGGCCTTGATAAGCTCTGTTGGAGAGAAAGCTGTTAACTTTCTCTAATTGAATATCTCCAAATTTCTTTAACCAGAGAATCCTTTTAGTAGTTATTTATTTTAGACTTCCTATCCCCTATTATAAGATAAAGACAGCAATGCACAACCCTCAAGAGGCATAAAAAGCATCAAGTAAGTAAGCCTTGACATGTACTAGGTGAGAAATCCTAATGTAAGCCCATTTTATCATCCTGGCAGTGCAGCCTCAAAGTGTGTCACTTAAACATACATTTATGTTTACAATACTTACTATGTGCTAGGCAGTGTGCTAACAATACATGGATAACAAGATAAAACAGTGGTTCTCAACCTGTGGATCATGACCCACAGGAACTGTATTAAAGGGCCACGGCATTAGGAAGGTGAGAACCACTGAGATATACTGTTTACATGACCTGGAGTTTGTATTACACTGGGGAGACAAATGCATGCAGCCACAACTCTAACATAGGGCAGGTATTTGCAGACACCATAACAAACGTACAAGGAACTAAAGAGTATAAGACAGAAGGCAGCCAATTCCCATTGACATAATGGGAATAACTTTTTAAAGAAGATAAGATTAATGGTTAGAGGTGAAACTTGAATTTTGGAGGCATCTTGACAAAAGAAATTTTTATAGATAGTTCTTCCAAGCACAGGGTATAAAGTAAGCAAAGACATGACAGACAGCATACAAATATGGTCAAAAAGAGCTATTGATATAACAAAGTCATATATAAAGAGATGCTATCTTTACTAAGTTTGGATGTGAACAAAATTCTTCTAATAATCTATTTCAAAAACTAAACATATATTTTTAAGTGTGTAAAGGATAACATAATAACTATGGTAGGCATGTGCGTGCCATACTCACCTTCCTCCATTAAGGAACAACCCCTACCCATAGTCCCTGCTTAGGGGCAACCCTAGGCAGCCATCAGTATATTCACTAAGTCATAGGTTTGTTCACCTCCAGTATTAAGAGAGACCAAATGATTAGCTAGTCAGGGCATCTAGTGTATAAGCATGAATAGCGTGGCTACATAGAAATGAGCTGGGCCACTAAGATTCTCACTCTGGGGCCAGGCATGGTGGTTTACATCTATAATCCTAGCAGTCTGGGAGGCAGAGGTGGGTGGATTGCTTGAGCTCAGGAGTTCTAGACCAGCCTGAGCAAGAATGAGACCCCCATCTCGACCACTCTGTCTCAAAAAAAGAGAAAGATTCTCACTCTCTGAAATTTAAAAAGGGAAATATGGAAAGAAGAGACTGTAATGATGGCTGAATTTGAAAGTATGCAAGGAAAAGAAAGCCTCTTGAAATAGTGCAGGAGTTGGGAGGGATACCAAAAAGACACATTGGCAAATGAGCAGAATTTCTGAAGAAGCAGAGACCATGATAAAATAGAAATTAAGGGAAAGAAAAAATATCACGGCTGAATGTCAGCTAGTTGCTAATGAACCAGAAGCAAGGAAATGTGCCAAAAGAAGCCAAGACCAAGAAAATGTATAAGTGCCAGAATCTGGAAGGGACTTCTGTTGCTAAGAGCTGCATTGCTGCTTCCCATTCACCTGCATTGCCCTTGAGCCTCAGTGACATCCTCACACTTGCTCACAGATTTGCAAGGGATCCCACTGGCCTGGTGGCCATAAATACTCATGCGCTTATGCTAGTCTGAATGACTGTGTTCCAATGCACAAAAAGAGCTAATTGAGAATAAGAAAGAACAAAGAGATCATCTATAATCTCACTGCTCACACATAATAAACAATTTGTGGTGTTATTCTCCAGTCTTTTTGATGTATAATTTTATTACAAATGATTTTCACATAAAATTCATTGAAAATAGTCATTTAAAATACAGATAAGTCAGGCAAAGGCAAGAGTGATAATATTTAATTACTTAGAAATGAATAGGTCAGGGTTGGAGGTTTGGTGCAGTTGAATGCTGCCATTAATTTTCTCATTGCCCAGACTGCATTTTATTTCCAGACAGAGCCCTCCTCTGAGTTTAGAGACCCTCTCTTCTTTGGCGTATACATGTCATGAGGCCTGACCTTCACACTGTTTCATCTGGGCCCCTTTATGTTGTTGAGCACCTTGCAACTACAAAGGAAGGAATGAAATGGAAGGCTGTGAACTTCATTAATATTAAATATTAATCCTTCATAAGTTAAGGTACAATTTGCCATTAAATGTTAAACTCATTCTTTCAGCATCTCTGAAGGGCAGGTAGAATATCACCTCCTTGTATATGAAAAAGTGGATAAACCAAGAAGGGCAATGACTTCCTCTATGTTAAACTGTGGCATAATCAGTAATGGCAAGGTAGGCCTTGATATCAATGAAGCTTCAGTTCCTTCCATTCGGTCCTAACATTTTGCAGATACCTGCAAAATAGCTAAAACAGTGTCAGTCCCTGGAGAAACAACAAAGACTGCAGTTTGTTTCTACTTTCAAGGCAATCACTGTATACTGGGACAGGCAGACCTAAACAAATTATTATAGCCTAATATAAAAATGGAAACATTATCATCATCTTCATCAATGATAATATAGGGTGCTGTGGTCCTAACTTGAGCACTACCCTTCAGTGCTCAAATAATCAAAATAGTTTGAGTTCTTTGTATTGCTCCATCTTACAGCTGTGGAAATGAAACATTGAGAAATCGGCCATTATTTTTTGTGTCACAAAGCTAGAAAATATCACTGTTAGAATGTGAACTCAGGTTCATCAGACTGGAAAGTTCAAGCTCATAACCACTGTGCTTCCTGTATTTAAGGTTTATATAAGTTGTTCAGGAACAAAAATGAGGAATAATTTAATTAAGAAATAGGAATAATGGAAAGACTTCTTGGGGTTTATGGGCTTTTGTGTGGCTACTTATGAGTTCTATTTACCAAACTCTGTTCTCCAAAGACCACTGGAACAAGAGTTAAAACACCTGAGGTCAGATCCTTGCTTTTCCTTCCATCTTTTACTAAGAATGCTTAAATAGCAATAGAACAACACAACAAAAACTTATAACATTTCTATGATGCTCATCTAATTCTGCAGCTGGCTATTTTTCCTATATTATTGGGATGGACTTTTTTTCTATGTTAGATAGTGGTTCTTTGCCCATCAGCAGTAGTGTTGACACTGGCTTTATTTTTCTATCCACTTGAGACACTTAGGAGATATCTAAGGGTTATAAGGTTGACTTAACTTACATGCCATCTTAATTGCTACTTCTTCACAATGTGTAATAAAATAGCATTTACTTTTAATAGCCCCCTTGTTAAAGTCCTTGGGACTTAAAATGGTTTAAAATGAAAGCAATTCATTATAATTCCACCAAAGTAGACTTTCTTTGTGGAGTTGAATGTGATATCCCAGTAAGGTTTTCAATATTCTTATCACAAATTACAAGTTGGTTTCTGAATCAGCTTATAGAAAAGAACCAAAGAGGAAGGAAACTCATTGAAGGTGACTAATAATCTATTAGCCTAGAAGAGTCAGAATCACAGAGGTCTCGGACTTCAATGGAGAGGCAAACAGCAGCTAATTCTATCCCTGCTGCCAATTAGTCTGCCCATACAGAGGGGCAGGTGGTAACTATGAGGCTGTATAAAGCAGGATCAGACAGAGGCCAGTCTCAGTTCAATATTGTATAGAAAAGAAACAGGCAGAATAGTAGTTTTAAATACTCTTCCAAGAATAGCACATATTGACCCTGACTCTGTCTCTGTGACTTTACCTTGTCTAGTGTTTATTCTTATCTACTAAACATATGCCATTTGTCAGCTGTCATTTTCCTAAAAAAAAAAGATCAATCACTTGTGGTCCAAGGGACTAATGTTTACAACAAATGCATCTTGCTGCCACAATCCTGGTTACTCATCAAAGAACAATCTACATGTGAAAAATGCCCTGGAGTGGAAAATACAAAGACACCTAAAGAATGTGTTTTTAAAAGATTCAATAAGTGATTTTCAAGATTCAAGATTGAAGTAATTTATCTAAAGAAAATGTATATGGTGGTCATAAGATAAACTCAGGAGCCAGATAGACCTGGTATCAATTTTAGTTGTACCATAAAACTGACTTGTAGATTTTTTCACCTCCCTGAGTCTCCATTTCCTAACGTGTAAAATGAGAGTATAATACAGTCTATCTCCCTCACAGTCAAATTTATAAGCTTTGCTGGATGCTTTACACACTTCTTCTTCTTTTTTTATCTTAGTCTCATCACATTCCTTTGATGTGGACACTTTTATGTCCCTTATTTTTATTGATGAGGAAATGGAGACTGCAAGAATATAAATATTTTCCCAAGGTCACATATGGAATACCATCCCAGAAATTTGAACTTGAACATCCAAGTTTTCACTTATGTGTCTGTAGAGAGTGCCTGGCACATAGAAATACATATTTCCTCACCACACCCAGTATCTTTGTTATTACTTCCAGCCCTATCCTTCTCTTGTAGCTATTCCCACCACTGCTGTGCTAGTAGTATCCCAAGTGCAGCTAAATACACATTTGAGAAAAAAAAAGATTGTGCCTAGGAAGGTGACATGTTTTTTAAATACAGAAACATTTTACTCGCAACAAAATTCTCTAGCCAAACCTTATTGAACTAGTGTAAGATGGGATGCTCTATCTTGCTGAGGAACTTTCCAAGACAACACGGCCACACTTGCATGTTTTAATGTTCTCTGTAGTTGTGGGATTTTTTTTAAAAGGCAAGAAGAATTATTAAGGATGGAGATATATTTTTAATGTAGAAGCTCCAACATGGGGTACTGGAGAAGCCCACTGCCCTGGGGTCATGGACCTCACTGCTGGTGCCTGGTCCTGCCATGCTTCTGAGGTGAAAGCAGGGAAAGGGAAGACACCCAGCCTCAGGGGATGGTTTCTTTCCCACATGTAAGATCAGGTAGTATCTAACTCTAACATTCTTTAAGTCTATAAAAATTTCCTTTTAATAAAGCCACAGGTGTAAATGATCTCCCCAAAAGCTCACAACAAATAGAAAACCTATCTAAACAAGCCCTCCACTGCTGGTTTGTCTACTTATTTTCAATTAACCAAGAACAGAGATGGCCTGTCTGAGAATTTCTTTTGGAAGCCTAAAATTTAAGTGCAGGTCACTGTATACAGTATTTTCTTTTCAGAAACCCTCTAATGAGCCAGGGAAGAGTACATTGTTTTGTTGTTCTCTTTCATAAGAAAATTTTTGCTGGAAACTAATTCATGCTAAAACCTCTAGAGCAGAAGAGTCCAGCTCTAAATGCTTTACATTTTTGGTGTTCTTGTCAGCTTATTGGAACTTTTGTTTATATTAGGCCCCATGTTCCAAACTTCAGACCAGACCAGTTGCTAAACTTTAGAGCCATAATGTCCACCTGCCCATCTCTCTGGGCACACCTCATGGGTGCCACAAAGGCCAGGGCCCCAAACTGAACTCACTAAATGAGTAAAAACTCCCTTCGGCTTATCTCTGTGGTCTTGCCATTCACCTACTTCCAAGACAGAAACAGGGCTTTCTTTGTCTCTCTCTTGTTGCTAATCTCTCCTTTTAAAGTCAGGATGTGTCAACTTGGAGCTCATAGCACAGTGGTTATGGCACCAGCCACATACACCAAAGTTTGTGGATTCAAACCCATCCTGAGCCAGCTAAAAAAACAACAATGAAAACTGCAACAAAAAGTGGCCGGGCATTGTGGCAGGCAATTGTTGGCCCAGCTACTTGGGAGGCTGAGGCAGGAGAATCTCTTAAGCTCAAGAGTTTGAGGTTCCTGTGAGCTGGAACGCTACAGCACTCTACCAAGGCCGACACAGCAGGAGTCCGTCTCAAAAAAAAAAAAAAAAAACAAACAAAAAAAACATGATGTGTCTATTTTATCTCCTAGACATCTTCTCACTGTTGCTCTTTCCATCCTGTTCTATCTCTCCACTATTTGTCCAGTCACTGGGAGCCCTGCAGGTCTGCTTACTGGTCACTCCTGCCTCCAGCATTATTTTTCCCAAATCTGCATTCCCTGTCTCCGCCACAGCAACTGCTAAAACACCACCTCTCTTATTCCTGGGGATGGTTCTCCCTCAGTTTAAAATTCACATCGTAAACTCCAGCCCCTCATGACCTGACCTCTACCCCCTTCTTCAGCCTTACATCCCATAGTCTGCGCTCCAGCCACACACAGCTGTTTCTCATGTCTGTAATTTTGCTCGTCATGTCTGCTCTGCCTCAGAGGCCACCTGCCAGCACCATATCTGGTCATTCCCCTAGCTGACTCCTTCTCATCCTTTAAGTCTCAGTTCAGGGATTACATCCTTCAGTAACAAAAATATAAAGAGAGCAAATTTTAGAAAGGACTAATAACATGCCAGGCAGCGTTCTAAGCAAATTACAGTTATTAACTTTCTTAATTCTTGTGATGATTCTATAAGGAAAGTACTACTGCTATTCTAATTTCACAGGTGGGAAACTGAGGTACAAAAAGCCTAAGTGACACTACTAACAAGTAGCTGAGCTGACATAGGAACCTCCTGGGAACATGAGTCTTCCTGGCTCCAGAGTTCTGCTCACAAATCCTCCAGTGAGCCCTCCCCTATTTTCTACCCACCACCCCACTCTCCCTACTGGTAAGACATCATTACAGGCAGTCCCAAACCTCCTGATTTCTTCACCCACCATTGTTTCCCAAAATGCAGTGCTAGCAACACCTTTGTTAGAATGTTCCAGAATGTGTGTTTAAAAAAAAAAAGAGTTCAAGTTACTATCTTTCTTAAAACCACCAAGAAAAAAAAAAAAAAAAAAAAAAAAAAAAAAATATATATATATATATATATATATACACAGAGAGAGAGAGAGAGAGAGAGAAATATATATATATATACACAGAGAGAGAGAGAGAGAGAGAGAGAGAGCTCTGCACCTCACCCCAGACCTACTGAATTAAAATATTCAAGGGGAGGGGAGGAGACAAGATGGTGGACTGAAGCCAGCTTTCCACAGAGGCTCCCATCCAGGAGAGTTAAGGGACAAAAATTTAGTAAGTAACCTGGAGGATTCGAGCTGTACCAAGAAAGAAGGTTGAAGAACGCACATCAACACTGCTGAGGCGAGCTGAGACCACAAGGATGCAAACAAAAGGTACAAAATCCATTACCAAGTGGACGGGAGTCCTCCCTTCCCCACAAGACTGGCTTAAGAGCCCCACAAACAAACAAAAGGGTAGAAATTAAAGGCCCTCCCACTTCACTTCATGGGAGTGACCTTCTAAAAACTGGATCTACCTCCCCTACTAGGGTGCCATGGCACTCCCCTGTCAGGCATAAAACTGCATAAAACTTTAAATATCTTTGCTGGCAATCCAGCACTCCCCTCCACTCACATGGAGGTCTGGAAGTCTGTCCCCCAGGAGTTTGGATTCTTGGATGATTTATCGAGGGGTGTGGACAGAGCCCGAGTTGCGACTGATCAGTGCTGACTCTAAGGCACGGGAGTGAGGAGCACTCGGCTGAGGAGGAGTCACATCACGGTGGCACTTCCCTGCGACACTTCCCTGCGGTGGGGTGCACCAGCCCTCTTAGAGCAGCAATATGGCCAGGCATAAAACTGAGTGAAACTGTAGCTTCCCCATTTGAAGTGCTGAGCTCCCAGCACTCCCTCCCCACTCTCACTGGGGGGTCTGGGGCCTGTCCCCCAGGAGTTTGGATTCTTGGGTGATTCCTCCAGGGGAGCAGGCAGTGCCCGAGCTGCGACTGGTCAGCGCTGGCACTGAGGCACACGAGCGAGGAGAGTGCACTTGGCTGAGGGGGAGTCACGTCTCGGTGGCACTTCCCTGAAGCATGGTGCCGCAGCCCTGCTTGGGCAGCAATACGGCCAGGCATAAAACTGAGTGGGTGTTTCCAATGCTGAGCTCCCAGCACTCCCTCCCACTCCCACTCGGGGATCTGGGGGCCTGCCCCCCAGGAGTCCGGATTGTTGGGTGACCTCTTGTGGGATGCTCAGTGCCTGAGCTGCACTGTCTCTGGGGCACAGAAGCGAGGAGACGATGGTCGGCTAGAAGGGAACCGCTCGAGAGCTGCGGTTCCCCGAGACGTGGAGTGGCTGCTGTCTTCTGGCAGTGGTACGGCCAGGCACAAAACTGTGTGAGTTGCAGCTCTGGGCTCAGAGCACTCTCCTTCGCTGCCACTCTCAGATCTTGAGGCCTGTTCCCCAGGAGTCCGGATTTCTGGGTGATCTCTCAAGGGGTGTGGACAGAGCATAAACTGCGGCTGGTCAATGAAGGATGGCTGGGCGCCCACACCACAGTGGCAGTTCCTAGAGGCAGATCGACAGCCGGTTTTTTTTTTTTTTGTTTGTTTGTTTGTTTTACAGCAAAACGGCTCACTTCTAGATATTCTGAAGCCACACCCCCTGTCTCCCTGGGCAACCAGAGGAGGCCACCCGTGAGTAAAGGATTGGCCTGACACTGCTCACAAACCCGGAAAGCTTCCAGGTCAGGGCCTACTCAGAGAGGTAATCGAATACACACCTCCAGCAGCAAAGACATTTGAACTCAGAACAGCCTGTCTTTTGCAGGCAATTTGAGCAGAAACAGAGACAGAATTCTGCAAAGTTGTCCTGTCCTGTTCTGTTCTGTTCCGTTAGCAACATCAATCAGGGGCGGGGCTAAGTGTGAATGAACACTCCCCCCCCTTCATCAAGCACCCAAGGATGTCAGACCTCACCTCCTCCTGCTAGATAGAGGCAGACTGCAGAGGCCTAACAGATTTCCTTGTGATTCAGGCAGGTGTAAACCCCTGGAGTATCTGTTCACTACAGGCAACTGGGTCAGCCATCTGCAGAGATACCAGTGACTGGGTCCGATGGAGTGGCAAAGAGGGGAAGGAGACATCAACCTTCCCAGACTGATCTATTTGCTAGGTGACTCCTCCTGACTCCACGCAGCACTGGAGTAAGCCATATCAGAGTAGTCATCAGACCCCTGAGATCCAGTCCCCAGAGACCTCTTGAACTCTCCCACCCAAGACAGGTACTGATTGAGACAATTGATTTGGACCTTCTGAACTGAACCAGTCGATTGAGGACTTTTCAGGTGGTGCCCTGGGGGTGCAGTTGTAGGAAGGTTTGATTTTCCTTTTCTAGTTGGTGCCAGAGGTGGGCAGGCGGGGTGACTTAACCGCTGGTTTTTCCCTGCAGCTGAGACTTCAACCCAGAGTAAATGTTACACTAGGGTTGAACAGAAACCAGCTGAAAACAAGACAGAACCACTGAGCCCCACCA
>CAUYPK010085706.1:0-22459 GCA_963574355.1 Loris lydekkerianus | reverse complement strand
TGAGCCCCAGGTGTTTTTGGTTGAATTTTGCTATTATTTTGCCAATGAAATATATAGCATGGTAACATATCCATACCCTTTTTAAAAACAAAAAAAAAACAAAAACTAAGCAACCCCCCCCCCCCCAACTCTCAGAACCCAAACAGATAAAAAGAAAATGAAAAAAAAAAAGAAGTTAACACCTGTAATCCTAGCACTCTGGGAGGCCGAGGCCAATGGCTTGCCCCAGTTTATGGGTTCCAGACAGCCTGAGCCAGAGCGAGACCTCGTCTCTAAAAATAGCCAGGTGTTTGGCGGGCACCTATAGTCCCAGCTACTTGGGAGGCTGAGGCAAGAGAATTGCTTGAGCCCAAGAGTTTGAGGTTGCTGTGAGCTATGATGCCACAGCACTCTACTGAGGGAGACTAAGTGAGACTCTATCTTAAAAAAGAATAAAAAAAGAAAAAATAAATTAAGAGAAATAAAAAAGAAAGTTTTAGGCTGGGCGCAGTGGCTCATGCCTGTAATCCTAACACTCTGGAAGGCCAAGGTGTATGGATTGCTTGAGTTTAGGAGTTTGAAATCAGCCTGAACAACAGGGAGACCCATCTCTACTAAAAATAGAAAAACTACTCTGGTGTGGTGACAAGTTCCTGTAGTCCCAGCTGCTCAGGAGGCTGAGGCAGGAGGATCACTTGAATTGAGGTTGCTGTGAGCTATGATGCCCTAGCACTCTACCGAGGGCGACAAAAGTGAAACTGTCTAAAAAAAAAAAAAAAAAAGAGTTTTTATAAACTTTCAAATCAGTGAAGTTGAGGGCAAGACACCCCCCACCCACCCAGAAATGCTCAATGATGGTGAGAATTTGGTGAGTTGAACATTTTTCATTCAAGGGTACCTAGAACAACCTTTCGGAATCAGGGAAGGCAGCAGGTGACACCCATCTCCATCTTGATGTTTATTTGCAAACTCCCTCAGTTGCAGAGCATCAGACTGTCTTAGTTGGGGGTGCTATAACAATGTACTACAGACTAGGTGGCTTACAAACAACAGACATTTATTTCTCACACTTCTAGAGTCTGGAAGTCTGAGATCAGGGTGCCAGCATGGTTGAGTTCTGGTGAGGGCCCTCTTCTGGGTTGCTGACTGCTGACATCTTATATCCTTATGTGGCTGAGAGAGGGCAAGAGAGCTCTCTCGGGTCCCTCTTATAAGGCACTTACCTATTTATGAGGGCACAACCCTTATGACCTAATTACTTCCCAAAAGCCCCACCTCTTTATACCATCACACTGGGAGTTAGGAGTTAAATATTTGAATTGGGTGGCAGGCACAAACTTTTAGTCCATTGCAAGGAAATTTGTCTTGGACCCATTCTCTCTTCCAATAAAAGCATCCCAATATTGTTTGGGGAGTTACTCTCTGTACACCCCCCATGCAGTCTAGGAGGAGGTGATTCCCTATCTGGCTTATATAGATGTATGGTAAACAGACTTCCTTTTTGGGTTTTCCTGTATTGCCCCAGACTAGAGTGGTATGGCCTCAGCCAGGCTTGCAGCAACCTCAAACTCCTGGTCTCATGAGATCCTCCAGTCTCAGCCTCCCAAGTAACTGGAACTATAGGTGTCCACCCTTACACCTAGCTAATATTTTCTATTTTTAATAGAAACAAATTTCTGCTGTTTCTAAGTCACCCAACTCTTGCTCAGACTGGTTTCGAACTCCTAAGCTCAAGGAGTCTTCTCACTTTGGCCTCCCAAGAGTGCTAGGATTAAAGGCATGAGCCACTATATGCAGTCTAGGCTTTTTAAGTGGCCCTATGACCTCTGTCTTTTTTGTATTCACAACCTATGTTATCCCTTCCTCTTGAGTATGGGCTGAACCTGATGATTGGCTTCTTATCAATAGAGTACTCCATAAGACTGGTCAGGTGGCTCACACCTGTAATACTAGTACTCTCGGAGGCTGAGGCAGGCAGATTGCCTGAGCTCAGGAATTTGAGAGCAGCCTGAGCCAGAGTGAGATCCTATCCCTAAAAATAGCTAAAAAATAGCTGGGTGTCTTGGCAGGCACCTGTAGTCCCAGCTACTCTGAAGGCTGAGGCAATAGAATAACTTGAGCCCAAGAGTTTGTTGCTGTGAACTATGACTCCATGGCACTCTACCAAGGGTAACAAAATGAAACTCTTCCCCCCCCCCAAAAAAAAAAAAAATAGAATATAGCAAAAGTAAGGGGATGAAGTTGTAAAGATTGTGCCTCTGCTTTATTAGTGGACTATCTCTATTTCCCTCTCAGCTTGCATATTGTGATGAAATGAGCTGGTTGGTGAGAAAGCTAATGAGGCAGAAACTAGGAGCAACCTTGAAGCAATAACTGACAGGCACAGCCAATGAGGATCCCATCCCCTAGTCCAACATCCTTCCAGGAGGTGAATACTACTGGCAACCACTGAGTGAGCTTGGAAGTGGATTCTTTTCCACTCGAACTTCAGATGAGACTTTGGACTCAGGGCCACCCTCTTGATAGCAGCCTCATTAAAGAGTGGGAAACAGAACCCAACTAAGCTATGCCTAGATTCCTGACCCATAGAAACTATGAGATAGTAAAACTTAAACTGATAAATTTCGGGGTAATTTGTTATGCAGCAATAGCTAACTAATACAGAGTGGACATGTGACACAGATCTAACCAATCAGAGCATTTTACTCTTTTAGCTACAATGATTGGTTCACAGATGTCCATTTGATTCAATCAGAGTCAAGCAGAGCTGATCCTGGGACTTTGGCAAGATCAGCGAGGAAAGGGAAGCTTCTTGGTGGCTTTGTTTAAAATCAGTGGACAGGATATGCTTGGGTTTATTTCTTGTCTATATTCATTCTATTGTTCCATGTGCCTATTTTTAAGCCTTTAAAATGTGTCTTCTCTCACTTAGCATGTTGCATTTGCAATTTATCCATGTCGTGGAGTACATTAGTAGGTTTTGATTGTATGGCTGTACTGCAGGTCATTTATTCATTTATCTGTGCAGGGACATTTGGGTAGTTCCCATGTAGGCAATTATGAATAAAGTCACTAAAAACACTCACATATAGGTTTTTGAGTGAACATCAATTTTTATTTCTCTTGGGTAAATACCCAGAAGTGGAATTGCCGGTTTCTGTACTGAGTGTATGTTTAACTTTATAAAATATTACCAAACGGTTTTCTGAAGTAGCTAAGCATTTTACATTTTCACTAGCCATGTTTGAACATTCATCTTACTTTCAGTTAATACCCAACCTGTTCTTTTTAATTTTTTTTAATCTAAAATTCCTTTTTTGGTTTATTTATTTGAAGCAGAATCTACAAAATGACCACATGTGGTATTTAGTTGGTATGTTGATTAAGCCTCTTTTAATCAATAATTGTGTTCCATCCTCTCTCCTTTTCAATATCACACATTTATTTCAGAAATCAGATGACGTTAAGAGACCTAGGAAGAAGGCAGCTGTCTATAAGCCAAGGAGAGAGGCCTAGAACAGAACTTTACCTGACAGTACTCAAAAGGAACCAACTTTGCCTACACCTTGATCTCAGAATTCGAGCCTCCAGAGCCATGAGACAATAAATATCTGTTGTTGAAGTCACCTAGTCTGTGGCTCTTTGTTGTAACAGAAGCACTGGCAAATGAATATGTGGTTTTACAGAGCTCCCGAGTCACCCAGTAATCATTCCAACCCAGGTCTCTCTGACCCCAAAGCCCATGCTCTTAATCCTGGCTTTAAAATAGATTGTATCCTGCAGGCAATGGGGAGCTGGAGAATGTTTGAGCAGGGGAGTGAGCCCATCAGAACTATGTTTCAGGAGGGACATCATCATCGTTTTAGAGGTTGAACAGACCCTTTTCATGTCTATCAATCTCTTTTGTGCTAGGCTCACTGCCTCTGCTCTGGTTTCTAGGAGACAGGCAGAACACCTTGAGGCCTCCCATAGAGGCCTGGAGCAGATGAGAAGTAGGTAATTAAGTCCGTCTTGGCATCTCCTCCCAGTGCCTTTTTCTTCTGTTGAGGATCTGTGGTCTCAGCCTTTGATCTTTCCTGGCTCTGCCCCCAAGCTTCCCCAACCACCGAAAGAATTTTGAGCAGAGTGTGAGAATGGCCAGGTGAGGGCAAGTGTCTGAGGGGACCATGCACTGACCCAGAACCAGAGGAAAGATGGAGAAGCACTGGCATGCGGTGTGGCTATGTTGAGGCCTGGAGCCCTGTCCAGCCAGGGACAGACGATGTTGTCTCCAAGCTTCCTTTTATGGTTCTGAAAGCCAAAGCCATTTAGTGGCTTGGAACTTCCACCCTCCACTTCTAAAGGTTAAATGCGGGGCAGGCACAGTGGCTCACGCCTGTAATTCTAGCCCTCTGGGAGGCTAAGGTGGGAGGATTATTTGAGCTCAGGAGTTTGAAACCAGCCTGAGCAAGAGTGAGACCCCATCTCTATTAGCCAGATGTCGTGGCAGGCACCTGTAGTCCCAGCTATTCAGGAGGCTGAGGAAGGAAGATTGCTTGAGCCCAGAAGTTTGAGGTTGCTATGAGGTAGGCTGACACTATGGCACTAAAATGCCATAGTGTCAGCCTAGAGTGTGAGACTGGACAAGAGGGTGAGACTCTGTCTCAAAAAAAAAAAAAAAAAAAGTTAAATGCACCTATATTTTTGGTGAGAGAGAGTGTGTGAGCAAGTAAGAGGATAAGAGAGAGAGAATGAATAAAGAGCTGGTTCTCATATCTTGAGTCATACAAAC
Organism: Loris lydekkerianus; assembly: GCA_963574355.1. Classification (NCBI taxonomy): domain Eukaryota; kingdom Metazoa; phylum Chordata; class Mammalia; order Primates; family Lorisidae; genus Loris; species Loris lydekkerianus. The sequence continues at coordinate 17,709 of CAUYPK010085706.1, read as the reverse complement.
TCCTCTCCCTCCACCCCCCACCCGTGGCTTCCTCCTTTCCCATTCTCTGCTGAGTTAGGCTGTTATTCCTGCCAAATGAGTCATTGATGTGGGAAATTTAATTTATTTTGGCAGACATCACCACTGCTCTGAGAAATGGAGACGACATGCCTACTGTTATAGAAGACACAAATTATTGTGGTGATTCATTCATTCATTCCTCCCCACATTCATTTATTCTCAGAACGTGTGATCGTTTCTCTAATATACGCAGGTGGGCGACCCCAACTATTATTTTCTCTCTCAGGGAGTAGATGTGAGAATTAAATGAGGTGATATGCAAAAATGCTTATATAATAATAATATTATAATAATAGCTGATCCTATTCAAGCACTTATTTTGTCAGGCTGCATGGTGAGCATTTTACTTGCTTTATTTTATTGTCTTTAATCCTAATGCTGTTCCGTGGGGCAGGGATGATTATTATCTTCATTTTAGAGATTCTGAGATGGAAGCTCTGAGAGGTCAAGGTGACCCAGCCACAGTCATTACAAGGTGTATAAGAGTCAGAGAGAAGTCACTTGGGAGAGACCAGCCCTGAGTCTGGGCTGAAAAACACTTTAGTTCCTCTGATCATGAACCACATTTACGAAGTGTTGACCACATACCAGGCAGTAGACTTAGAACTTGCTTCTCTTCCATCTTACTCACTGTTCACACACAGTCCCGTGACGTAGGTACCACGATTAGCATCTCTGTTTTCCAGTTGAGAAAACTGAGGTTTGGAGGAGCAAAGCAACTTGGCCTTAGAGGCCCGGCTGACACAGCAGACCCGGGTGGAGACGCAGCAGTCCAGGTTCAGAGGACACTGTCTTCATTGTGAGCAGAGAGCCTGGCACTCAGTACATGGAAGCATCATTCTTGTTAACCACACTCACCGCTGGCATTGCTCTTGGTGCCCACCCACGGTCCCAGGCAATAGATTGTGTGACAGAGACAAGGCTGTTGTTCACGGATCTCATGTCCTCATTCTCTGGGACACACAGATGGACCCTGGCAGTGACTGAGCTCTGACTGCTGGAATATGGGAGTAGGTGATGACCATTACTTCCAGGCTGAGCCCTTAAAAAAAATCCCATGATCCTCTGTCTGCTGGCCAGATGCCAAGGAGGATCCCAAGTCATATTCTGAGACTCTGGGGACAGAGAAACCCCAGAGCAAAGCTCTTCCCAACTTCCCAACTGAGCCGTACTGAACTCTGATGTGGACCTCAACTTTTATTTTTTTTGAGACAAAGTCTTACTTTGTTGCCCTTGGTAGAGTGCTGTGGTGTCACAGCTCACAGCAACCTCAAAATCTTGGGCTTAAGCAATTCTCTTGCCTCAGCCCCCCAAGTAGCTGAGACTACAGGTGCCCACTACAACGCCCGGCTATTTGGACCCCAACTTTTATTGGGGTACCCACTGAGTTGGGACTGTGGGTAACAGTGGTTAGCTACTTCACTCATATAGATGTCTCAAGAAGTGTTTTCTGACATAACAATAGCCTTGGGAAAGGGCTCACCTCCACTAGAAATCAATCTTCAGAAATGTGAGTGTGGATTTCCTTGTGTCGGGTGCAGGGGTCTGGCACACTCTGCGTGTTCAGTAAATATATGTGGAAGTAACGGAATGAAATTCCCATCCCAGAGGTCCTTGGCCCACATGAAACATCTTGGGTAATGATGAGAAGGTCTTATTCATGCAGCTCAGTCCTCCGTCCTCTCCGAATGGACACATAGTCACCCTGCATGTCCCCAGTATGCTGCTGGGGAGACAACCCCAGTGGTAACTTCAGAAACCTGCCTGTCAAGCCAAATGTCACTATACAAATGTCACACTGACTTTCTATCATCCCAACTGGCTGTAAAATCCAGGGAAAGCCAAGTGGAATGGGCTCCAAACTGCATACACCACATTTAGATGTTTACAGAAAAACCAATGCACAAGGATTTGCTCGAAACCTAAATTTCCTCTTAGCCAAAGCCCAGAAATACCCTTTAAACCCTGAGCAAATAAGCCGGAAGAAGAAGGCATTTTCCCTGTGACAGAGCCTTCAGGGCCTGAAGATTTTCCACTTTTTCAAGGAAACAAGCTTGTGCAAAAGGCAGACTTCCTGGGGACCCCCCTGCTGCCCAAAGCAGAGAGACTTTGCAGAAATACCCTTTGGTCCCAGCCCAGGTGGTATGAACAGCCACAAGCCTCAGACCCAATGTCAGACTGTAAATAGAAGCAGCCCTGAGATATACATCTAGGTCCACTCAGAGGGATGATACTGGCTCAAAATAAAACAAAAAGAAGCAATTGGGTGGCATCCATGTCCTTGTGATTATGAATTGTGCTGCTATGAGCATTCAAGTGCAAGTGTCTTTTCTTATAAAATATCTTTTTTTTCCCCTCTCTGGGTAAATATCTAGTAGTGGGGTTGCAGGACTGAATGGTAGGTCTACTTCGAGTTCTTTGAGGAATCTTTATACTACTTTCCATAGAGGTTGTACTAGTTTGCAGTCCCACCGACAGGGTATGAGATTTCCTTTCTCTCTGCATCCACAGCAGTGTCTGCCGCTTTGGGCTAGCTCACAGCAACCTCAAACTCTGGGGCTCAAGCGATCCTCATGCCTCAGCTTCCTGAGTAGCTAGGACTACAGGCATGCACCACTAGGCTGGACTAATTTTTTTAGTTTTAGTAGAGATGGGGGGGGTCTTCCTCTTGATTAGGCTGGTCTCAAACTCCTGACCTCAGGTGATCCTCCCTCCTCAGCTTCTCAGAGCGTTAGGATTACAGGCGTGAGCCACTGCACCAGACCCACCCTTTCATTTTCAATCTATGTGTATCTTTCCATTTAAAATTGTCTTCTGTAGATAGCACATAGCTTGATTATATAAAAACTCATTCTGCATATTTCTACATTTTATTGGAGTGCCTAATCCATTTACATTTAACGTAATTACTTATAAGGTGGGGTTTAATGTAATTACAGATGAAGTATCTACAATTTTTCTACTTGTTTTCTAAATGCCTACGTTTTTATTAACCTGTATTTCTCATAGCTTCTTTTTGTGTTAAATAGACATTTTCTAGTGTACCATTTTAATTCCCTTATTGTTTCTTTATATATTATAGGTACATATATGCCACATATATACATATTTGGAGTTATTTTCTTAGTGGCTTTCTTGGGGATTACAAATCACTTTTTTTTTTTTTGAGACAGAGTCTCACTATGTTGCCCTCAGTAGAGTGCTGGGGCATCACCGCTCATAGTAACCTCTAACTCTTTGGCTCAAGTGGTCCTCTTGCCTCAGCCTCCCAAATAGCTGGGACTACAGGCGCCCGCCACAATGCCTGGCTATTTCTTGTTGCAGTTGTCATTGTAGTTAAGCAGGCCTGGGCCGGGCTCGAACCCACCAACTTCGGTGTATGTGCCTGGTGCCCTAACCACTGAGCTACAGGCGCCAAGCCTAAAAATCGCATCTTAATTTAAAATAATCTAGTTTAGATTAATACCAATTCAATTACAAGAGCATACAAAAACTTTGCTTCAATATCACTCTGTTCCCTACCCCCTCTTTTGTGCTATTGTTATTGCAAAGATGACATCTTTCACATTATAAGCCCATCAACACAGGTCTGTATTTATTACTTTATGTAGTGGTCTTTTTTATTTTTTGAAACAAGGTCTCATTCTGTTGCTCAGGCAAGAGCGCAGTGGCGAGATCATAGCTCTCTATAGACATAAGCTCCTAGGCTCAAACAATTTGAGCTTCTTATTGCTTCTTTTTATTTTATTTTGAGCCAGCATCATCCCTCTGAGTGGACCTAGACGTGCATCTCAGGGCTGCTTCTATTTACAGTCTGACATTGGGCCTTAGGCTTGTGGCTGTTCATACCACCTGGGCTGGGACCAAAGGGCATTTCTGCAACCTTCACATCTCAGCCTCCCAAGTAGGGCTCCAGACATGCACCACCATGCCTGGCTAACTATTTTTCATTGTTCTTAGGGATGAGGGTCTTGCTACATTGCTGGTCTTGAATTCCTGGCCTCAAGTGATTCTCTGGCATCAGCCTCCCAAATAGCTGGGGTTATAGGTGTGAGCCACCACAGCTGGTTCTTTTTTCCTTTCTGTTGCTCAAACTAAATACTCTCAGTTGACCTTTCAAAAGTTTGCTGATTCTTTCCATCAGTTTAAGTCCATTGTTGAACTCCTCTAGTGCATCTTTTATTCCAGCCATTGTACTTTTCAACTCCAAAATTTCTATTTGGTTCTTTTTTAATAATTTCTATGTCTTTATCAATATCTCTCTTTGATGATAATCATTCTCATAGTTCCCTTAGTTCTTTAGAGACACTCCCCTTAGTTCTTTGAATATATTTCAAATAGCTCAGTCAAAGTCTTTGTCTATTGAGTTTAATATCTTGGCCTAAGAGGTAGGTTACTGTGTGTGGAAACATATATTTCTATAACTTGGCATGTTTCACTTTTTAAACAGAAAATAGGACATTTTTAGCAATATAATGTGGAGATTCTGGAAACCAGATTTTCCTTCTTCCCAGTATTTTTGCTTAATTTTTTAATTTTTTTGAGACAGAATCTCACTCAGTCCCCCTGTACTGAGGCTGTGGCATCATAGCTCATAGCAACCTCAAACATCTGGGCTCAGGTAAACCTCCTGCCTTAGCCTCCTGAGCAGCCAGGACTACAGTTGCCCTCCACAATGCCCAATTAGGTTTTCTATTTTTAGTAGAGACCGGGTCTCACTTTGGCTCAGGTTGGTCTCAAACTCCTGAGCTCAAACAATCCACCTTCCCCAGCCTCCCAGAGTGCTAGGATTGCAGGTGTCAGCCACTGCGCCTGGCTAGTAATTTTGTTTGAGTTGTTTGTTGTTGTTGTTCTGTTTGTTTAGTGATTTTCTTGGACTGATTCTATAAACTCTGTATTCGTTTGCTTGATTTGCTTAGTGGTCAGCTACTTATTTGACAAAGATTTCCTTAAGTCGAGGCTGCTGGTCTTCCTACTCCTTGGAAAGAGTAGAATGAGAATGGTAAAAAATGTATCTTCTAGCTGTTCCCTTTGAGACCAGACCCTAACAGGTGCCTTTGTCCCTCTCCTTCTGTAGCTGTAGATCTTTCTCCTGTCAAGCTCCAGATGAGATTGCAGCCCCAGCTGACCTCTTGATCTCAGCCTTGTAAGAAACCCCAAACAAAGGACTAAGATAAGCTGTGCCTGCACTGAAACTGAAAGGATAAACATGTGTTGTGTTCAGCCTTGCAGCTTATGGAAATATTGTTATGCAGAAATAGATTACTAATATGGAAGGGAAAGATAGTTTACCAACCTTTGTAATTTTTTGAGTCTATTTTATTTATTTACTTATTTATTATGAGACAGAGTTTCACTCTATCGTGCTGGGTAGAGTGCTGTGGCATTATAGCTCACAGCAACCTCAAACTCTTGGGCTTGAGCAATCCTCTTGCCTCAGCCTCCTGAGTAGCTGGAACTACAAGTGCCCACCACAACACCTGGCTACTTTTTCTATTTTTCGTAGAGATGGGGGTCTCCCTCTTGCTCAAACTCCTGAGCTCAGGTGATCCATCCACCTTGACCTCCCAGAGGGCTGGCATTGCAGGCCTGAGCCACCATGCCCAACTATAGGGGTCTACTTTACACTGAGAATCTGTGGGTCTCTCACCCTTGAGATAGAACAGGACCTGGGTTCTGAAGGCCATCTACTTTTCTCTCTCCTTGATGTTGGGTTCTTGCTGGCAGGAACGATGACTACACTCCCAGGGCCCCAGGTAATGAGTGGCACAGCCTGCATGACCTATCTATGTGTCGGAATGCTAAATTGATGAAGGGGATTCTACACTCTTCAGAGGGTCAGGGGAAACCCAGCAAGGACACACCACAAGTAAGGCCTGAAGCTCCCTGGGAATGAGATAATAGCTAATTTGTTGCTATTTATGGACAGCAAGCTAGGAAGGAGTAAGAAGGAGGGAAGAGCATGAAGCCAGGCCATGATGGTAGCCCCCTAAGTGTGTGCTGGGTCTGGAGAGAGACTTAGACATTAGAGGCAGTGTGGGGCAGTGATTAGCTCCAGAGTACTGAAGCTCATCAGATCGAGCTGAACAACCTGACTCAGCCATTCTTGGTCCCCTTTCACAATTGTGCCTCAGTTTCTCACCTATAAAATGGAGTTAACAATGGTCCTTACGTTGCATGGCTGTTGTGAAGATTAATGAACACATGTAAAATTCTTAGCACATAGCAAATGCTTAGTTAATATTTCTCCCGACAAACAAGTCGGAAAGATCCTTTAAGTGTAAGTTGGTGAGCTCCAGGAAGCTAAAACCATGTGGACTGCAGTCTAATTTTCCTTTTCTAGGACCACAGGAAGCTGATTCTACTGAAGGCAAGCCAAAGAGAGGAACTTGGGGAGGGGGACCTGGGCAAGGCTTGGGGGGTGATGCTGTCTAAGAAGTTGCTAGTTCCTCTTTCTTTTCTTTGGGGAAGAATTGCTGCCCAGACCCAAATAGTTATTGGAGACAGAATTAGTCTGACATGTAAAAAGAGTAGTCTTGGCTGGGCACAGTGGCTCACCCTTGTGATCCTAACACTCTGAGAGACCAAGGTGGGTGGCTTGCTTAAGCTCAGGAGTCAGGAGTTCAAAACCAGCCTGAACAAGAGCGAGATCCTATCTCTACTGAAAATAGACAAACTAAACTAAACTAACCCAGCACCATGGTGGGTGTCTGTCGTCCCAGCTACATAGGAGGGTGAGGCCAGAGGATTGCTCAAGCCCAAGAGTCTGAGGTTGCTGTGAGCTATGATGCCACATCACTCTATTGAGTGCCACAAAGTGAGACTCTATCTCAAAATACATACATACATGCCTGCATAAATGAATGAATGAATGAATAAATACAAATAGAAAAAACTAGCTGAGTGTTGTGCAGGCTCCTGTAGTCATAGCTACCTGGGAGGTTGAAGCAAGAGGATTGCCCAAGCCCAAGAATTTGAGGTTGCCGTGAGCTATGACGCCATAGGACTCTACCAAGGGCAATAAAAAAGTGAGACTCTGACTCAAAAAAAAAAAAAAAAAGAAAGAAAAGAATAGAGTAGTCTCCATGCACTTGAGGCAAGAAAGAGGGAAGGCGTGCAGTGTCCATCCACCTCCAGACTCACCCCTGGACCTGTCTTCATGCCTGACATTTCCACCGTTCAACGTACTCCTAAAGGGCCCAGGAAACGCATTCTGTCCATTTACTTAAATTCAATCATCATGTCTATGCAGGGCTTATGCATATAATCCACTGAGGGGGAAGGAGCCATACACGTCTGCTTTATACTTCCTGGGGGCATTGACACAGCTGCTGATTGTCTCCTCGGGGCTGTGACGTAGGCATTTAGATGATCTTCATTTTGCAGAGGAAGAAGCTCAGGCCCAGAGAGGTTAAGGGGCTAGCTGAAGACAAACAGGCATTACATGGCGGAGCTGGAAAGCCAACCGGGTCTGCCTTCTAGTTGTTGGTGTTCACTTGTCCCTCCCGGCTGCTCTTAAGAAGTTTACAGAAAACAGACAAGTCAGCTAATCAAGGAAATGGCTGCGGGCTTTCAGACTTGGTTTCCTGGTGTTCTAGGAGTCCCCAGGGTGCTGGGAGGGAGGAGATGGGTGAACAAGGTGTGTGGTACGAGGCCCTGGGGCTCCTCACACGCCTTGGCCTAGATCTTCTGTCTATAGGGGGGCAGTAGTGTTCGATATTTCAGGGCAGACAATACAACCGTTAAACCAAACAAGATTTTCTTGAACAAATATGGTGCACCCAGCCTGGACTGGGGCAGGAGAATGGCTTCAGGCAGTATAAGAGAGGAGCTTGCGAAACAAATTCACGTGTGAAAACTTGAAGAACAACAAGAAATTAAATAATGGCTTGATAGAGCAACGGAGTTGCTGTCCCACGGCCGTGTCTGGTTCCCTAATGAATGGCTTCGACAGTGACTTGGGTGGTCAAGGGGGAGTCTGGATCTGTTTAGCTGAGTAACCCCAGCACCGCCCAGGCTTGGCAACGGGGAGCAGAAGCCCTGAGCAATGAAACTTGGGCAAGGCAAGTTTAGACAGAGAGAAGGCACTTGGGGAGGGCCTCAGTGGGAGGGAGGAAGGGTGAGTTAGGTGCATATCCCAGCATCGCTGAAGCACCAAAGCCTCCTGGACCCCCACACCTGCGGCAGGGCTGCACCCTGTAGATGAGGACTCACTCTGGTGATCGGCTCCCCCAACCCTGCCTCCCGTACCCGCTTTGGTTCCCCTTCCACTTGCTGGCCTGTTAGATGCTGTTGGGCAGAGGTCGTATGACGCACAGTCCGGCAGGCTGGGTTGGGATTCCAGTCTGGCCTCTCTGTATCCAAGTTTAAACACATCGATAGTCACCACACCCACCTGCCAGGGCTGTCCGAATAGTGAACTAGATAACGCACACAAAAGACGCTGGCACCGTTCATTCCTGGCACAAGTAAATTCTCCATAAATGTTATTGGCTACTATCTACAGCTACATTCAACAAGGGCAGGCTGGGAGCAAATCTCTTCTTGGCTTTTATTCCCTCATTTAACAAGCATTTAATGAGCACCTACCCTGTGCCAGCCACTGCACCGGGAGTTGAGGCCAGAGATTGAAGAGTTCATTTTCCTTAAGTAGCTCTTGGTCCACTGGGAAGGCAAAAGTGTGAACCATTCTTATTCCAGTAAGTATTGGTAGCAATGGTTAACAGTTAACACTGAGTACTTCTCATGTGCTGGGCATGATGCAATTTACAGATACTGTTATCTCATTTGGTTCCTATGAAGTAAGACGTGATCCTCTGTTTTGCACAGGGGAAACTGAGGCTCTGGAAGGCTCTGAAAGGTCATGTCTCTGCCCAAAGTCCTGTGGCCAGGAGGTAGCAAGTCTGGGCTTCCAACCCAATATGGAGGAGAGGTCATCGGTAGGTGGAGAGTCTGGCAAATCCAAAGGTTTGGGGGTTTGGAAGACAAAGAAGATGTCAGATGGGTGAAACAGGAAATCCTTGAACTGTGGGACCCTGCGAGGTAACTCATGCCCTGACGCAAAGCCACCAAGATGACTTGGTAGTTCTAGCCTCATGTCCACTTGGTTTTAAGGATTTGACATTTATCAGATGAATTGATACAGGGGAAGCACTTAGCTTTAGGATTAGGGCTCAGTTTCGGTTTATGCCTGGCACATAGTCGGTGGTCTGAAGCTTTAGCTATTATTCACTATTACAGCCTTCCTCGAGTCTGCAAGGGATGGCCATGCATGAATCTCAGTGACCATGTTTAAAAAACAACACCAGTTCTCCCACAACATGGTTCAAATTCCACTTTCCCTGGTACAGCCAAGTGTGAATAATCGTATCGAGTGTAAACTTTGCTGTTAGTGCTTCGGCCCACAAATCACTGTGTAAATTGTAGATGCCCATCACGGATGATTAGGGAGCTGTCCCGGGTCACTTCTTTCAAAGTCTGTCGGTGACTGTCACTGAGTAGGTGTTAGTCAGTTCATGCACAGCAAAGTGTTTCGTTTCCTCCTTGACTTTATTATTTTTTTTCTTTAAGACAGAGTCTTACTATGTTGCTCTCAGTAGAGTGCTGCAGCATCACGGCTCACAGCAACTTCAAACTTTTGGGCTCGAGCGATTCTCTTGCCTCAGCCTCCCAAGGAGCTGGGACTACAGGTGCCTGCCACAATGCCCGGCTATTTTGTTGTTGTTGTTGTCATTATTGTTTAGCTGACCCAGCTGGGTTCGAACCCCCAATCTGGGTGTATGTGGAGACAGGTGAACAAGCTGTAACCACTGTGCTCCAGGCGCCAAGCCCATATGATTTTTTTTTTTTTTACACAAATGAATAACAAAAAGAAAGAATTAGCAAACAAAGATGCGAGTGCAGCATAGCAAAGAAATGAAAACTGATAATGCTTGATTTGAATTGAATATAGGTGGAATTTGTATTAATCAGGGTTCTCCAGAGAAATAAAACCAATAGGAGATCTATAGATAGATTGATCGATATTTATCAATAGACATAGATGATTGATAGATAGATAGATTTTAAAGAATTGGCTCATACATTGTAAAGGCTGGCTATTCCAAAATTTGCAAGGTAGGCTGGCAGGTTGGAGACCTAGGAAAGAGTTGCTACTGCAGTTGTCTGAGCACATAATCCCTTCTTATGTAGGGAGGGTCAGTCTTTTTCTATTAAGATCTTCAACTAATTGGATGATGCCCTCTGTATAGAGGGATAATCTGCTTTACCCAAAATCTACTTTTTTTTTTTTTTTTTTGAGACAGTGTCTCACTATGTCACCCTCAGTAGAGTGCTGTGATGTCATAGCTCACAGCAACCACAAACTCTTGGGCTTAAGTGACTCTCTTGCCTCAGCCTCCCAAGTAGCTGGGACTACCGGTGGCCACCACAACACCTGGCTATTTTTGTTTTTGTTGTTGTAGTTTTTGTTGTTTAGCAGGCCCAGGCCTGGTTTGAACCTGCCAGCATCGGTGTATGTGGCCAGCACCCTAAGCACTGAGCTACAGGTGCTGAGCCTCAAAATCTATTAATTAATTTATTTATTTGAGGTAGTTTCACTCTGTCACCCTTGGTAGAATTCCATGGCATCATAGCTCACAGCAACCTCAAACTCTTGGGCTCAAGTGATCCTCTTGCCTCAGCCTCGCAAGTAGCTAGGACTATAGGTGCCTGCCACAACACTTAGCTATTTTTTTTTTTAGTACACATGAGCCATGCTCTTTTTCAGGCTGGTCTTGAACTTCTGAGTTCAAGTAACCCACCCATGTTGGCCTCTTAGAGTGCTAGTATTACAGGCGTGAGTCCCTATACCCAGCTTGATTTAATTATTAGTCTTTCTTTTAAGATCCTGAATTCCAGTGGAATTAAGTGTTAATCTTATATAACAATATATCTTCACAGAAACACCCAGAGTAATGTTTGACCAAATATCTGGATACTGTAGTCCAGCCAAGTTCACACATAAAATTAACCATCACCAAGCTACAGAAGAAACAGATAAGAGAAGTCATTGCAAAGAAAAGCATGGCTGGCAGGAACACTCAGGGATGTATCACAACATTGAATGTGCAAAGGATAAAAATCTTGGAAACAGATCCAACCTTAGAAAGGTGTGGGACAATTTGCCAAGGCATATAAGAAGATGCTGCCTCTGTACCATTAGTTAAACAATAAGCACTGTTCAAGCTATTCTTGGTGGTTTGCTTTTTGAGATAGAGTCTGTTTCCCTGGTTAGAGTGTGGTATCAGCCTAGCTCACAGCAACCTCAAACTCCTGGGCTGAAGTGATCAGCTCAGCCTCCCACGTAGCTGGGACGAGGCACCCACCAAGACACCTGTCTAATTTTTTCTATTTTTAGTAGAGACAGGGTCTCGCTCTTGTTCAGGCTACTCTTGAACTTCTGAGCTCAAGGGATCCTCCTGCCTCAGCCTCCTAGAGTGCTAGGATACAGGCTAGGATTACAGTGAGTCACCACGCCCAACCATTCTTGATAGTTTTTGTGCAAATACAACACTTAGGAAGTTTCTAATGTTCTCAAAGTATATGAAAAAAAAGTTAGTTTTACTATTTTTTTTTTTTTTTTGCATTTCCTAAAACATTTATAACTGACTGTAAAAGAGTTTGTAACATTTGGATAAAATAACCATTAAAGGTCACAGAGTAATCTTATTTCATCCTGTTGATTTTATTGAGATTGCTTTGCACAATTTCAGCTTGCACGGACATTCGTATAGTCACAGGAACGTGCAAAGCGAGAATTGTCTGTGTTATTTGTGTCATCCACATCATCATCATCACCACCATCTCCTCCGCCAGACAAGTTAAGCAAATGCCCGGGGTTCCAGGAGCAGGGTCAAGCTCCTTTTGACACCCTTTTCTGACTCTGGGCAGAGGGGGTTTTGCAACATCCAGGCCCACCCCCTCTCAGCTCTGGCCAACACTGTCCTGCCTCTGCAGGGTATGGGCTTTTCAAGGAGGAGTGTTTGGTTTATAAACCAATAAAAAGAACTCAGGGGTGATAAGCAGCTCCAGCTGGTCCCCAGGGGATGCTCTTATGCAATCTGCCTTGATTTTGAAAGCCCCACATGGCACTGTCAGCAGAGACAGATACACACCACAGGGCAGGGCCCCCTCTGGCCTCAGTGACATAGGACAGTGACTTTGGCTATGACATGGGGTGGCTCATTTACAACAGAAGACACACAGAAATAGCCCAGCAGACTGATGGATTGGTTGGTTGGTTGGTTGATGGACTAATTTAACTACAAGGTATTTCCTTTTCCCTCTTTTTTTGGGGGGGCAGGGTATATAAATAATGGATGGTCTTAGCAGAAAAATCAGAATATATATGGGCCAAAGGAAACCATTCAAAACTACCCATATTCCAACCATTTAGAGTACACCACTGGTTTTGGGGGAGGAGGGTTGTTTGGTTTGGGGGGGGTTTGTTGAGACAGAGTCTCACTCTGTCGCCCTGGGTAGAGTATCGTGGCGTCTTAGCTCACAGCAACCTCAAACTCTTGGGCTCAAGTGTTCCTCTTGCTTCAGCCTCCCAAGTGACTGGGACTACAGGAACCTGCCACAATGCCCATAGAGACAGGATCGTGCTCTCACTCTTGCTCAGGCTGGTCTTGAATTGCGGAACTTAAGCAATCCACCCACCTCAGCCTCCCAGAGTGCTAGGATTACAGGTGTGAGCCACCACACCCAGCCTAGAGTGCACCACCGTTAACTTCAGACTTTCAAACTTTTCCAACTGCCAAAAATGCTCAGGGCAGAGTTCAGACCGCAGGCTCTGGGTCCTGCCTGCCCGGGCTCCACTGGGAGGTTGCTTAGCTTTCCTCGCACTGTTTCCCCAACAGTAAAATGGGGTAAGAAGAGTAGCACCTTTGTAAGTTGTTTCACGGTCAGAGGCTTTCTGTTTCTTGCCATGAAAGAGTTCAAGAGGCGTAGTCTTGTGGTTAGATCTTTGTATATCTGCTTAGTGATTTCTTTAGGATCAATTATTGGGATTGCAACTACAGTTTCCAAGAGGATGAACACTTTGATGACTTCATGTGTCCCTTGCTAAGTCAGGCAAGTGATCAAAACTGGCTACCTGGGACCTCTTCCAATGTAGGCACCATAAGGAACCATCAGAGGGGGACAGTCCGGAGTTTAAGCCTCCTGCGTGGGCAAATGATAATCACAGTATTCGAATGTCAGCTCCACAAGGGCAGGAATCCTGTCTGTCCTGTTCACAGCTGTGTCCCCACTTCCTCCCACGATGAAGAACAGAATTTTCTGAGACAAGAATTTTCAGAACAAAAATTTTCTGAGACCACCTGGAGTCTTAGGTCTCCACACGGTTCTGCTAATCACTTTATTATAGACACTAACCTGGGTTCTTTTACCACATAGTCTTTGTTAAATTCTAGAATGAATAAAATATTAACCAGTGCACTTCAAAGAGAAAAGGAGGGTGTGATACCCCTCCACTCCCAGAAGGAGAAAGCTGAAACAAAGCAAGCCAACTAGCAGAGGCAAAAATAAACAAATGCATCATTTGTTTTGTCATTTGATTGACACGTCTTGAATAATTTATTTTGAGCTCCACCTCTTTCTAATAATATGGAAATCAAGCACGCGTTACTTTTAGTCATGATTAGGAGTGAGTTTCGGAGAACATTTGCAGGTGAGGGAGACAGATGTTGGTGTTGGCACAGTCATTAAGGTGTGCTGTGATTTATGAATTTCAGCAGGCGGCCACCGTGGGCTTCCTGTGGGTCTCTGACACGTGGTCAGAGCTCTCTCGTTTCTCTGGGTGATTGTCCCTGCAAGAACGATCATCCATTCATTCAATATGCATTGAGCACCCACTAGGCACCAGGCACTGAGTGAAATGCCAAGACATACAAAGAATGATCTCTTGCTTCACTTGGAAATGATACCACCCAGACACCTACTGTGCGCTGGGCACCGTGTGGGATGCCATACACACAGAGAAGAATAAACTGAGTTTGGAGTGGAAGACGGATACAGAACAAGCAGCCACTCTTCTTTTCAGACAGGGCTTATACTTTTTTTTTTTTTTTTTTGAGACTGAGTCTCACTCTGTCACTTTGGATAGAGTGCTATAGTGTCATAGCTCATAGCAGCTTCAAACTCTTAGGCTCAAGTGAGTCTCTTGCCTCAGCCTCCCAAGTAGCTGGGACTATAGTCACCCTCCACAATACCTGGCTAATTTTTTTATTTTTAGTAGAGACGGGTTTTGCTCTTGCTCTTTGGGAAGTGGGGTCTAACTCCTCCTGAGCTCAAGGGATCCGCCTGCTTCAGCCTCCCAGAGTGCTAGAATTATTGGTGTGAGCCACCACACCTGGCCTCTGTTTCTCATCTTTAGAAAGGTCTATTACCAGGTAGAACACAAGCCCCCAGTTACACCTCAGTTTCAGAGAACCCCTGAATAATTATTTGTTATACGTGTATCCCGTCTCTGGCATGAAAACATATTTGTATTAAAAAATATTTTTCTTCATTCTTCTGAGGTTCCAGTAGAACTGAGTGCCTGCTGTTTTGTTTTGTGTTGCTCCCCCCACACATATACACTCTATCTGGCAGCCCTAAAAGCCGAGACCATGTTGGTTTCTGATGGCTGCCTCTCCCCTGCATGGCAGAGTCACAAGGCAACCGAGTGGGATTCACTCCTCCATAACGTTTATGTAAATTAAATGCACACAAAAGAGTTTTCATTTAGATTTCCACTTATCACAGACACAACACACAGCCTTGTCCTATCTGACGCGTGCTTAGCTGGCCTAGAAGTCCATATGCTAAATAGGTGGGTGCTGAGGCTGGAGGTGGTCGCTAGAGGGGACAGAGAGATGAGAAATGAGAGAGAATAGGAGTATCAAGGAGGTCAGAGGCTGCACCTGGGGGCTCACGCAGGTAATCCCAGCACTCTGGGAGGCTGAGGTGGGTGCATTTCTTGAGCTCAGGAGTTCAAGACCAGCCTGAGCAAGAGCCAGACCCCATCTCTACTAAAAATAGAAAAATTAGCCAGGCGTTATGGCAGGTATCTATAGTCCCACCTATTGTGGAGGCTGAGGCAGGAGGATCACTTTAACGCAAGAGTTTGAGGCTGCTGTGAGCTAGGCCAATGTCATGGCACTACAGCCTGAGTGAGACTGTCTCCAAAAAATAAAAAATAAGACAGAGTGAAGTCTGGTGCAGAGAAATTACAATGAACCATGCACTAAAGGCTTTGTTCAACGCCGAGCCCTTCAGTGACCAACCCATTCAGATCTCAGAGTTAGGACGATCTGGCTTCAACTCCTGGCCTGGCCTCTCACTGGCTGTATGACTTTGGTAAGTCGCTCCCCAGTGTTGGACATTCGTGTTCTCTCCTGGACTACCATGAAGCCATTTCCTAGGGAGTAAAGCCATCTCCTAGGGAGTGTTGTCAGGGTAGAAAGGATGGGTGAACAGGACTGGGTATATAATCTGATACTGATCATGAAGGTGGTGGTAGTAGTAATTATCATTATACTGACCCATAGGAATATGGTTTCTCACACATACATGAGAGAGGCGCGGAGAGCACAAGCTGGTCACAGGGGCATTCTGTGGGAATCGTGGAGAAAGGAGGCTTTGGCCAGTGGCATGGAGGCTGAAGGTTTGTGTTTCCCCCAAATCCATATGTTGAAATCCTAATCCCCAATGTGCTGGTGTGAGGAAGTGGGGCCTTTGGGAGGTGATTAGGTCATGAGGGTAGAGCCCTCATGAATAGGATTAGTGCTCTTTAAAAGAGGCTCTCTCTCCAGGACGTGAAGACACAACAAGAAGGCAGCCATCTGGAACCCAGAAGAGAGCCCTCAACAGAACCTGACTGTGCTGGCACTCTGATCTTGGACTTCCAGCCTTCAGAATTGTGCAAAGTAAATTTCTGTTGTTCCTAAACCACCCAGTGTATGGCACTTTGTTATAGCAACAAAGTCTTTCTGTATTTCTCTAGGAGCTGAACACACACAGAGGCCCAAAATGCTCAGAATTCATACGGTCCTTAAAAGCGATCCTCCCCACTCAGTCTCCCAAGTAGCTGGGATTGTATGTGCAAGCCACCCGCCATGCCCAGCTGTAGCATGTATCAGTGCTTCACTCCTTTTTAAGGTTGAAGATAATAATATTCCATGGTAGGGATAAACCACCACTTTTTTATCTATCCATTGATGGTTATTTGGTCTATTCCCATCTTTCAGCTATTGTAAGTAGTTTAGGGCTCACTTTGTAAGGGACGTGGGGCCAACTGATCCATTAGGTCCAGGACCTGTGAAAAATCAGAAGGAAAAAAGCCCCTAACTTTTAGAGTTGAAAAAAATATTTTAATTTTGATTATGCCTGAGTGATATTTGTCTTTATGCTGACATGGCATAAAATATAATTAAGGAGGAAGGGGCCCACAGAGGCAGAAGTGCCCGCAGCCCACAAAAGTGGTCCTTTTAGGGACACAGAAAGTCAAGAACTCTGGAGTTGGGAAAATCACTGTACTAGTCTCGTGACTGTTGCCTCAGGGCTGGTCTTAGTTTTGTTCAATGTTGCCCTCCTCCATGCCAGAACAGTGCCTGGCACAGAGTCATCACATAGCACAGTGGGCACGGCACCAGCCACATTCACCGAGGGTGGTGAGTTCGAACCTGGCCTGGGCCAGCTAAACAACAATGACAACTGCAACAAAAAGAAAAAACATTTCTTTCCAGGCTGAAGTATAGTGGCCTCATTGCAGCTCACTGTAACCACAAACTCCTGGGCTCAAGCAATCCTCCTGCCTCAGCCTTCTGAGTAGCTGGGACTATAGGCGCCTGCCACTGCACCAAGCAAAGTCTATTTTTAGCAGAGTCGGGGGTCTCACTTTTGCTCAGGCTGGTCTCTAACTCCTGAGCTCAAGGACTTCTCCCACTTTGCTCCAGCTTCCCAGAGTGCTGGAATTTTATGTGTGAGCCACTACGATCAACGTCAATAAATATTATCAGAAAAGTTAATTAATCTGAGATGAGGGAGGTTCCATGCTCTTTTCAATCCAAAAAAGCCCAGACTTCACCACTACGTAAAATATCCATATAATAGAACTGTACTTGTACCCCCTGAATTTATTTAGGTCATTTCAAAAGTTTTGTCCGTTTTTATGAGTCTACTTTAAACTGTAATATCTCAGTGAATATTTATTCAATTTAATCGAAATAAGCGCTTTTGAATCAGTGCACTTTTGCCAGCGTAACACAAGTCGACTAATTCCGTCGGCATAAAAATTGGGTGCTCGGGATTCGATGAAGTCAATGAAGGCCGTTTTTGCTAGGTCCTGATTGGCAAAGATTCTACCGGTGAGAAAGTTATCGAAGTGCTTGAAAAGATGGTAGTTGGTTGGTGAGAGGTCTGGGGAGTATGGTGGGTGGGGTAGAACTTCCACGCTCAATTCCTTTAATTTTCAGAGGGTGATTTGTGAGACGTGCGGCCGGGCGTTGTCGTGGAGCAGGATCGGACCTCTTCTGTTGACCAGTGCTGGCTGCTGCTGACGCAATTTTCGGTACATTTCATCAATTTCCTCACAATAGGACTCTGCTGTGATGGTTTGGCCTG
>CAUYPK010085704.1:0-11516 GCA_963574355.1 Loris lydekkerianus | reverse complement strand
AGTGACTAATTCTCACATAAATTGGATTTAATTTTGACCAAAGTACATTATTTGAACATTAATTTTTAATTCAACTTGTTAATATGTTGTTTAGGATATTGCATCCTCATTTATAAGTAAAATATGTTTGTAACTTCCCTTTATATTTTTTTCCAATTTTAATATCAGGTATATCCAGATGAAGTAGAATGATTTTGAAGTATTTCTTCTTTTTCTATTGTCCATAAGATTTGGCTTGATCTGTTTTTTGAAATTATCTTCTATTTTTATTTATAAATATTAGTTGTCCATTTTTTGAGACTTTGAAAAAAAAAAGTTAACTGATGACTCCATACTTAACCTCAGAGTCAAAACATTCTATGATAGACATACTCTTATCTGACAATGTGAATGTTACTTTTTTTGCATTATTGTTATTATTATTGCCCAATATTTCGTTGCAGCAATCGTCTGATTTCTTTTCTGAATATATTTATCTTCGTTCATTGTTTACAAGGTTTTTTATTCTAGTCTTTATTTTAAACATTGTTATTGTCATTAAATGTTAAGCCCTTTTAATTTTGTAAAGGCGAAAAGTGGAAACCAAATAAACACATATATATGTATAGAGAAAATAATAAATAAATATGTTTTCTAGTGAAAGACTTCTTTTGTTGGGCAGTTGACCTCTGAACTTTCTGAACCAAAACTTTTGGGTACTCCAAGCAAAATATTTCATAAGGAGGTTATTAGATACAATAAAGGGACAAAGTCACTTTCATTCCTTGTTTCCTGACCCTTCATTGAGGTAATGGGTTCAATACACCATATACTAATCATATGCTTAAAGTGGATCTATATCTTCCAAGACAGACTATAAATCTCACAGAATGTTGCCTCCAAGGTGGCTCCATAACCGAGTCTTTAGTTAATTCTTTGTCAGTCTTTTTTGACTCTGAGTCATTCAGTTACTCCTTGGTGGTGGGAAAGGGGGCAAGCAAGGCCAGTGGATTCTGTTGGGTTGAGCCCATTGCTATACTTCCTATGATATATAATGAATTCTAGAGTCAGAGGCAATGATGTGAGGAATACCACAGTAAAGACAAGGCATCTATGAGTCTAACCGCAATGGTGTTTCTGAAGATACTTCAACAAGGAATGCAAATGTATACCTGAAATATGTAACTTTTCTATGAGGATGTTATTACTTTCTCTCCCTGGTAAAAGAAGGTTGGCATACTCAATGCTCAACAGCTGAATTGTCTCCCAGGATTGGTGCCATTTTGAAGGTCAGGGTTGGCTTACATAGACGGCCAATTGGGAAAGAACCAGATCAGACTAGTGATTGTCGTCATGTTTTTCATCCCACGTACAGAAACCTTCCTGCCTGTATTGACCAAGCAAGGGGGTTCCTGGGAAAAGAGGGCAAGAATCACCCACAGGATAGGTCATTTTAGCATCTTTATTAAAGAGAGACTCCTGTGCACCACAGATCTTTTGTGACTCTTTATCTTCACCTTTATGCCAGAAATACATGGTCTCCAATGGGCATTTATACTCTTAGCCCGTGTCTTTTTTTTTTTTTTTTTTTTTTTTTTGAGACAGAGTCTCACTCTGTCACCCTGGGTAGAATCCTGTGGCATCATAGTTCATAGCAACCTCAAACTCTTGGGCTCAAGCTGCCTCCTGCCTCAGCCTCCTGAGAAGCTGGGACTATAGACACCTACCACAATGCCTGGTTAGTGTTTTTATTTTATTTTATTTTATTTTCATTAATTTTTTTTTTTTTTTTGGAAACAATCTCACTTTCTCACCCTTGGTAGAATGCCATGGTGTCATAGCTCACAGCAACCTCAAACTCCCGCACTCAAGCGATTCTCTTGCCTCAGCCTCCCAAGTAGCTGGGACAAGAGACACCCACCATCACACCCAGCTAATTTTTGTTGCAGTTGTCATTGTTTTTTAGCAGGCCTGGGCCAGGCTGGAACCCACCAGCCTCAGTGTATGTGACTGCTGTTGTAACCACTGTGCTATGGGCACCAAGCCAGTTTTTTTTATTTTTTAATAGAGACAGGGTGTCACTCTTGCTCTGGCTTGTCTTGCACTGCTGACCTCAGGCAATCCACTTGCCCCAGCCTCCCAGAGTGCTAGGATTATAGATGTGAGCCAACATGCCTGTCTTAAGAGGCACATCCACTTGTGTTTCCACTCATCTGCCTGATTGCCAAGCCTCCAGGACTATTCATTCCAAGTCCCTATCTCAGCAACCCATCAATCACTGCCCACGAATCAGAGTAGATTTGTATTTCAGCCTTCTCTCCTCTAACATGAAGTAGATGGGCAAACCGGAGTGAGCCTGACATGAAGAAGTTGTCCACGTCCAGTTAGTGCCATGTCCGGTGTCGGCACGCTCATATTCTGGTCGTGCTGTTCCTCCTCTGTTAACTGGCTGTAGGGAGTTTCCGTGAGGCCACAGGTGTGAGTTAGGGGAGAGGTGGCAGACCAGTAGGGTCAGGTAGTGAGGATTTGGTGCCAATGCTTATATAGTAGAATTTATCTGTGCTTCCTGACCTACTAAGGCCCAGCTTTGTGCTTGCTCTTTCCATTTAACAACAAAATGCCACCGCACACATCCAATTTCATGATTCAGTAGACCAGATAACGCACAGCTGATGGTAGGCAATTATTACTTGGTGTCCCATGGTCAGATATCCAGTTTGTACCAGAGCACAATAGCAAGCCAGGAGCTGCTATGTGAATGACGATGTGTTGTGTTTTGTAAGCAGAACAGAGCATGGCTTTACTAAAAAACCCTAGAAGTCTGCACTGATTCTCCTAATGGCATATCTGTGTCTGTCATAGACATTCCCGGCACCACTGGGTGAGTCAAAAGGCCCAAATGGTAGGTCAGTTGGTGTTGCAGCCTGAACCAACTGCAAAGCCCTTTATTTTTTCATGCCCATTCAATGTTGGCATCCTGACAGCTGGACACCTACAGCAACATGCTCAAATGTGGCAATATGTTATCTCCAACATCCAAAGGGCTAAGCAAATTTTGCGCCTCTTTTCTCATTGATGTGGCAACACCTGAATTGAGGTGAGGTTCATCCCCGGTCGGGTCATCTGCTGTGCTGTGCAGTGTTTCACTAACACACCTCATTTTTTAGCCATACCCTGCTCACCAGGCCCAATTAATATGAGGCAATGTAACAGACCAGTGTGCAGAATAAGTTTTATTTTAACAACAGAGGCACCCTCTGCTCTCTTCCACAATTCTCTGTGGGCCACAGGGCTGACCTTTATTGATTTCCTCCATGTGCTCCCTTTGACCTCTGGATTCTAGTTGTGTTTGGCCAACAGGAGACACTGGCTAGAGATGGGAGGAGTTTGAGGTCAGGGTTTTATTGCTCAGGCTCCCTCCCATGGGGTGATAGCAGGTTGGCTATCTCCCTTTTCTGGGGGACCAGGAAAGACCTTTCTGATGGACCTCTCTTATAGGCACAAACAGCTGTTCTCTCTGGGTTTTCATAACTTCCCAGCTCTTATCCATTCAGATCAATTAGTTGGCTAGGGCTGCTACACAACTGAGTGGCTTGAACAACAGAAATTTATTTTCACATTTCTAGAAGTAGAATTCTAAAATGAAAGTGTTGTAGGATTGGCTCCTTTTATTTGAGCTCTACGGGTCTGTTCCATGCTTGTTTGTAGTGTCATGTCCTTGTCAGCATTTGGCTCCTTTTATTTGAGCTCTACAGGTCTGTTCCATGCTTGTTCGCAGTGTCATGTCCTTGCCAGCAATCCTTGGCATT
Source organism: Loris lydekkerianus (assembly GCA_963574355.1). Taxonomy (NCBI): domain Eukaryota; kingdom Metazoa; phylum Chordata; class Mammalia; order Primates; family Lorisidae; genus Loris; species Loris lydekkerianus. The sequence continues at coordinate 7,728 of CAUYPK010085704.1, read as the reverse complement.
CCTCGGCCTATGGCTTCATCACTCCAGTCTCAACCTCCATGTCTTGTCTGTGAAAATCAGGTCAACTTAAGGAGGTGGTCAATGTAGGGAAGTGGTAACTATTGAAGTTCTACTGTACTTAACCCATGACAAGGTCTAAGGGTGATAACGAGTTTGTGTTTCACATCTCTTCACTGTTGTAAATAGTCCTTTCCTTAAACTACCCCAATTTGACTGTGCCACCTATTCCTGGTTAGAACTCTAATCAACCAGTCAGGGCTAGTAAGATGATCAAGGTCTCTCTAGACTACATTATATCAGAAAGCATTAAAGTTTCCATAGCTCTGGAGTAAAGTCACACTCCCTGCCACATAAAGCCCAACTATTTTTGACTATTTCCACTGACAGAAATTGGAGAGCCTTTTCTAAGTCTACATCACAATGCTATTTGTGCCAGTCCAGAAACCACATGTAGAACCTTAGTTATAATTGGTATCACCACTTGATTAAGTTTACAAGACTTTATAGTCATATTCTAAGACATCTGGCTTTTACTAATAAAGGAGCTATTAAATAGCCTCAGTCTCTATATTAAGTTACCCAGACACGTGGTACTGCTTTTGGTTTACAATTTTGACTGGTAGGAGAATGAGAGTGGGTGTGGGAAGGCTCTATTTGGCTCTTTCTACTAAATAGCACTTTCTTCATGGATCAGAGAATGAATATGGGGATTCTGCCAGATATTAAGTATATTTATTCCCATTATATATTCTGTGAGTGAGTATATGACCATACGATCAGCTTTCTTTCATCAGATCCAGTCAAGACTTCACCCAACACTTGTCCATATTCCTCCTTCTGAGTAGAGGCCACAGTAGCATTTGGGGGCTCTCAGCATAAGCCTCTTAATATCTAGAACCCTCAGAGCTTCCAAGTATTTCCCTTTCCCTATTTCTTTGTTACTTTGATCAATGGTTGCAGGATATTCTGGGCTTGGTCAGGGGGAAAGAATCATTGTTTACATCTGCTGCAGACAATGTCTCAAAGGGACAGGACTTTCCTCTCAGTCAGGGAGTTCCATATCTGTGAACCCAGCACGTTAAATATATGAACTAGGTTCTTGTTTATCCACTTTTGAAACATGAAGACTATTGTTTAGCTGTGCGTTAAGAATCATGTGGATTACTAAAAGTAAAAAGTTTCCCTTTGTGCCATGGTCTTTCAAAAATTCATAAGTTGAAACCTAACCTCCAATGTAATGGCACTAAGGCTCTGGCTGGGTACAATGGCTCACACCTGTCATCCCAAAACATTGGGGGGCTGAGGAGGGAGAATTACTTGAGGCCAGGAGTTCCAAAATCAGCCTGGGCAATATAACAAGACTCCAACTCTACCCCCACCCCCCAAAAAAACACTATATATATACATGGTGTGGTGGTGTGGTGGTACATACGAGCTATGACTGCGCCACTACACTCCCGGTCTGAGCAACAGAGTGAAAACCTGTTTCTAAAAGAAAAAAAAAAAGGGGGGGGGCGGGTGTTTAGGAGGTGATTAGGTTATGAATGGCATTAGTGAAATGAGTGTCCTTCTAAAAGAGACTTAGCAGAATATGTTTGCCCCTTTTGGCATGCAAAGATGCAGCAAGAAGGCACCATCTGTAAAGCAAAGAGCAAGCCCTCCAGAAACACCAAATCTGCTGCCACCTTGATTCTGAACTTCCACACCACCTTCAGAACTATGAGCAGTAAATTTCTGCTTTTCTATTGCTCAGCCTTAGGCGTTTTATTATAGGAGCAGAAATGGATTAAGACAACTCACTGGTAATATTATGATGTATCTTACTGTTCAAGCATTCATCTGAAAGTGACATGAGTTAAAGTCTATGTAAACGTTTATTTGTTTAAACAATATCTTGTATCCCCTTACTTCATGCCAGGAAATAGTCTATGCTCAGGAATTAGCCCTAAGCTAATAGAAATATTAGCTCATTTAATTTTCACTACAATCCTACAAGGTAGATTCTATTATATGCATGTTATATAATTAAGGACACTGAGGAACAAAGAGGTTAAGTGACTTGCCCCAAATCATACATTTCTCTTATGCTATGTTTCCTCAAATGTGCAAATATCTTTCATATGAATTGATATTATAGGAACCAAATTATTTTAATATAGAATTGGCTGATTGGGTCAATGTGGCTGCCATTAGAAGTAAAAATAAAATTATTGAGTAAATACTAAGTGTTATTAATACATACCATTTTGTTAGGTACTGTGCTAGATATTTTATATCCATTATGTTTGATTTCACAACAATGCTTAATATGAGTAATACCATCCCTATTTAGAAGTGAGGAATTGGGTCTCAGAATATTATAGCTACGAAACCTGATGCCACTCAGTTCTTGACTGCTGGGCAAGAGGATTAAATTCAGTTCCTGGCATGAAGTACCTGTGTACCTGAGCCACTGACAAGTCAGGAACACTATGATGGTTTAGAGCATTCCCTCTGGGACATGATGTCCAAACCTGATTGCATTAAGGTCCAACAATGAACCCAAGAATGCCTCTACTGATTCAAGGCTCAAATCTACTTATTCCTTGACTCAAATCAACTCACAGAACTGAATCACAGATAATTCCTTTACTAAATATTAAAAGATGATACAATATTTCCTGTGTTCAAGCTGAAAGGCCCTAAGTTTTGAAGTCAGAAGACCTGGGCTAGAATCTGATTCTGTTTCTCACAAGATGAAGGAATCTAAGGAACCTCACCTTGAGGGTTCAGCTTCCTCCTCCGTGAATGAGATTCTTGATGTTACCTCATGAGGTTGTTTCAAAAGTCAAATCAGGCTGGGGGTGTGGTGGTTCATACCTGTCATCCCAGCATGCTGAGCAGCTGAGGCAGGAGGATCACTTGAGGTCAGGAGTTTGAAACCTGAGCAGGAGCAAGACTCTGTCTCTATAAAAAATTAAAAAAATTAGCAAGGCATGGTGGTGGGCACCTGTAGTCCCAGCTACTCAGGATGCTAAGGCAGGAGAATTGCTTGAGTCTGGGAGTTGGAGCTATGATGACACCACTACTCTTCTGCCTGGGTGACAGAAGATGAAGCTATTTCAAAGGGGGAAAAAAAGAGAGTCAAATAAAATGAGATATATGTAAAATTATGTCGCAGGTAAATACAAATTTAGGATAACAAACATATGTCTGTTTGTTCAAAAGCTATTTATTATATCAGATAGATTCAAAATTTATATTTTGCTTCAAAATATACAAATGCTCACCCACATTCTTTGTTTTGTGAGTCTGACACTAAACTTTAATTTAGTTGACTACAAATTTTTTTTTTTTTTTTTTTTTTTGAGACAGAATCTCACTCTGGTGCTCTGGGTAGAGTGCCGTGGTATCATCATGCTCACAGCAACCTCAAACTCTTGGGCTCAAGTGATCCTCCTGCCTTAGCCTGCCAAGTAGCTGGGACTACAGGTGCCTGCCATGGCCCCTGGCTAGTTTTTCTATTTTTAGTAGAGACTGGGTCACGCCATTGCTCAGTCTGGTCTTGAACTTCTGAGCTCAAGCACTCCACCCACCTTGGCCTCCCAGAGTGCTATGATTACAGGCATGAGCTGACTACGAGTTGAAATTGGCTATTTTCTGTGTTATTTCACTACCCATGTTCCCAAATACATTTATCTCAGTGTCACCTTACTCTATTCTGCATACTTTCTTTGCCTTATACAGTGACACCTAATTCTATCCTAAGCCTCTGGCCCTTGTTTCATTGCTCTGAATACACATTTTTCCACGTTTTATACCTCTGAAATTATCATGTGTCTTAATGGACTTCCTATAATTGCTGTCAGCCAGGCTACAGGTAAGATACAGTCGATGCCACCTGCGCACATCCAAAGGGCCAGAACGACTGGCACAGGCAGTGTGACTGACACGGAAACAAAACTGGAGATAAAAGAGTGGCCTCTCTCTCTCGTTTCTCTTTGCTGTTAAAACACAGATAACGTGATATTTATCATTTTAATCATTCCTAAGTGTATAATTAAGTTCCATTAAACTTATTAATTCACAAGGTATTCACCACTATCAAACTTTTCCATCTTCCTTAACACAAACTCTACCCATTAACCTGTAATTGCCTCCTCCTCTTCTCCCAGCCCCTGGTAACCTCTCTTCCACTTTCTGTGTCTATGAATTTGCATAAGCTAGCCTGGGTACCTGATGTAAGTGGAATCATGTGATATTTTTCCATCTGTGTCTGACTTTTTTTACTTAACATAATTTTTTCAAGGGCCACCCACATTGCAGCATGTATCCAATTGCATTCTCTTTTTACGGCTGAACAATAATCCGTTGTATATGATACCACACAGTGCTTATCCGTTCATCAGTCGGTGAACACTTAGCTGCTTCCACCTTTTGGCTATTGTGCATGAAGCTGCTATGAGTATTGGTGTCCATTCGAGTCTCTGCCTTCAGTCCTTCTGAATATACAGGTTGGCCATAAAGTAACCAAGAGTAGACTTTCTGGGTCATATAGTAGTTCCACATTTAACTTTTTGAAAAACGGACAAACTGTTTTCCACAGAGGCTTCATTCGGTGCAATCTTGTATAACTGCTATTAACCAGCAGGTCGTAGGTGGGAGCCAAAGTGTCATGATGAAGTGAGGGAGTGTTGGTGAAGCAGATGTAGTGTTTGACATTCCCAATATCAAAATGAGGTGGTTCCATTTCATTGCAAAGCTGCCTTGCAGTCCACATCCAATGAGGCTTAAAGTTCTTTCAGGGACTCCTTTAACAAACATCTTAATGCCACAGGGCCGCAGTCCCCAGACTTTTGACACCAGGAATCAGTTTCATGGACGACTTTTTTTTTTTTACGGAAGGGGAGTTGGAGGGTAAAGAGAATGAGGAAGGGACAGGAGGCAGAGCTCAGGTGGTGACACAGATGGCTAAGGATTCACAGTTGTAAATACAGATGAAGTTTCACTTGCTCATCTGCTCTCACCTCTTGCTACGTGGCCTGGTCCTAACACGCCACTGACTGGAATCTTTTTGGCATTAGGGACCAGTTTCATGGAAGATAATTTCTCCATGGACAGGATTAGGGGAGTACAGAGGGGTGGAGAGATAGCAAGAGACAGGAGCCCAAGCTCAGGCAGCAAGGTTGTGCTGCCGGTTCCTAACAGGCCATGGACTGGTAAGGTCTGCAGGGGTTGGGGACTGCAGCCAGCCATAGAGGATGATTGTGCAGAAAACCAAGGATATGGATGGTTGAATTAAAGGATATGATACAAAACATATGGTATCTCAGCCTGAAAAAGTTTTAGGAATGCCTTAGCCAAAATAAGACAGCATTAATTTGGTTAACATTATATCTGTTACAAAATACAAAAATCTCCTTTGCCATGAAAGAGCTTCAATGTGATACAAAAGTAAAATGAACCTAAGTAGCTACATTCACATACCATGTCGCACGTAGAATTTATACTACAAAGAGCCTTCTCACCAATCGCTCCCCCATTCTCTCCAAGCAGGATGATAGCCATGGAATAATCACTGAGAAAGTTTGATATCAGATTAAGAATATGAAAAGTTCCAATTTATCTCTTTTCATAGATAAATATTAACACACAATTATTATGTCACATGTAAGTTATTTATATAGATCGTCATATTCTGAGGGGAGGAATAAGTGTTTGGATGCAAAGATTTTAAAAGGAATGAGGCAAGCAGGCATCTGTAATTTGTTTATTCAGTGGTGGCCTTTAGTACACTACCCAGTGTTGTAAATATCCAAAGACCAACTCCAGCATGTGTTTACTTAACCTTGCACTTTGAGTTAGTTCTGGAGATCTGTTATACAAATTAACTTTCATCTGATTAGCCAGGTTCAAGAAATACTTCAAAACAGAATGTGCTTGAATTTATCCTGTAAAAAAATCAGTGATTTCATCATTGACCGTTTCTGAAATGCATTTTTATGCAACTATGTTCATGTACCTTTAAGAAGGTTGCATAGAGTAAAATCTAAGAGACAAGACAGTGAAATACTATTTCTAATACATCAGACGAGAATAGGTTAAAGGGAAGAAGGGAAGATCAACGGGATAGTTGAGAAAAGCATTAGGAAACCAATACTCACACACAGCTGGTGGGACCTTTCCAGATGGTTTGGCAATCTGTATTCAAATGGTCTGAAAAAAGTACACGGGATTTAGCCTGGAGATTTATCCTGAGAAAATAATCAAACAAGAATACAAAGGTCTATTATATACAAAAATGCTCATGGGGGAGGGGGTGGCAAACTCAGAGATTTCTCACTAAATATTTATAAGGTAAGGCCAGAAGTTTCTGTTATGAGATACTCCCAACTAACAAGATAAGCAGGAGAGGAGACAGCCTCCAGCTCTAGGATTGCTGACAAACCTGGAGAGGAATAGGACCAGGCCCTTGGAGAACAGGCAGAGTGCCACACCCCTGTGGAGGCAGATGCTCAGGCACAGTATTGAGGCCTTCAAGGGTTGTCTGGCTTGAAGCAATATAATGAGAGAAGCTTCCTCTGAGATGGGAATGCAGGGAACACACACCTGGGGCCTCCAGGGAACACTTAGGAGGGGAAGGGGCTCTTTAAAAGAAGCTCTTCTTCAAATTGGAAGATTGAGGCAATAATAATTCAGACTCAATTTGAATCTACAAATTGAGCAAATTTGAATAAGGCACTGTGTGTGGCTCTAAGCCTTCCAGAAGTTAAGGCATAGAAATAAAATCTGAAGTGTGTTTGACAGCCTAAATACACTTAAGAAAGGGAGATCTGGAGCTATTTGAGTTGCACGCATAGTGTAAGCTTTTAAGTACAAATTGTCAATAAAAGGTATAACATGTTTGCCTTCAACTATTTCATTGAATAAACATATCAAGTAACTATTATTTGCCAGAAACTATTCTAGGTTCCAGGGTCATGGATGTTGGAGTCTATTGTTCTGTTTTGGAACCTAGTGCTTAAAGTATATTAAATTACTTTTCATTTTATATTGATCAGATTTTTGAAATTTTTAAAGAAAAAAATGAACTAACAGAAATATCAACAATTCGGGTTCAAACCCAACCCTGGCCGAACTGCAACCGAAAAATAGCCGGGCGTTGTGGCATGCGCCTGTAGTCCCAGCTGCTCGGGAGGCTGAGGCAGAAGAATCGCAGTAGCACAAGAGTTGGAGGTTGCTGTGGGTCCTGTGACTTCACAGCACTCCACCGAGGGTGGTAAAGTGAGACTCTGTCTCTACAAAAAAAAAAAAAAAAAGAAAAGAAAAAAGAAAAATGGTCCTCCTATGTGCTTATTAATCACAAAGCACTCTGTGCTATGTACATTACAGTTTTATTGCTGTCTTAAAATCATGTAGTTACCAAGATTATAAATACTTGTTATGTTGTATTGTTGTGCATTGTAATTCTTGTGTAACTTGTTAATGCAATCTTTCAATATTTATACGTTTTAGAATTTACAAATGTTAAAAAACAAACTCTCAGAATAAAGAGATGACCAAATGTGGACCCATTTATTAATGTTCCATTACAGATATACATTTCAATCTTTTGAGTCTGAATACTAGCAGTGACACTAATAATGAACCACAGCTGAGAATAAGAATATCTTCCAAATGACCTGAACATCTTTTACATTGTGTAAGGATCAGTACAAAATAGCACAATACTTTTTATTTCTTCAATAC
>CAUYPK010085700.1:0-13649 GCA_963574355.1 Loris lydekkerianus | reverse complement strand
TCTCAAGAATGGAAGAAAAAGTATCCAATGTACTCAGCCCTACTATGAAGCTAAACTATAGCTTTCACATGAAGGCTATAACCCAACTATACCACAAGACTATGAGGAAAGGACCAAGGAAGGGGAAGGGAGGGGGGAGGTCTGGGTGGAGTGAGGGTGATGGGTCGGGCCACATCTATGGTGCATATCTTTATCTATAATAAAAAAAAAAAAAAGAACTATCTAGATATCCAGCCGTAGGGCCGCTGAATTAGAACAGTTGGGGATAGAGCCTAGTAACAGGAACTTTAAATGAATTTTCTAGTTGGTTTTTCTGGACTCTAGAACGACCATCATGCATGGAACTGTGTGCTCAGGACATCACACGGCAGCAAAGAATTGTCCCAGATTTAGTGAGATTAAACATTTTCTTTTAATTATTTTTAGAGACAGGGTTTTGCTATGTTGCTCAGGCTGGTCTTGAACTCCTGGTCTCATGTGGTCTTCCTGTCTCAGCCTCCCTAGTTGCTGGGACTGACTACAGGTGTGCATCTCCACACCAAAGATTAGTGGGATTATTATTATTATTATTTTGAGACAGTCTCACTTTGTGGCCCTAAGTAGAGTGCTGTAGTGTCATAGCTCACAGCAACCTCAAACTCTTGGGTTTAAGCAGTTCTCTTGCCTCAGCCTCCCAAGTAGCTGGGACTACAGGTGCCCCCCACAACACCCGGCTATTTTTGTTGTTATTGTTGTTGCAGTTGTTTACCTGGCCTGGGCTGGGTTCGAACCTGCCATCCTTGGGGTATGTGGTTGCCGCCATAACCACTGTGCTATGGGCACTGAGCCTGTAGTGGGATTATTGATGGATTTTTCTTACCCCACAATTTTCACTACTGCCACTTTACCCTTACAAATAAAAATATTTTGCATTTACAATTAAAAGTGAATATAAAAAGAAATAAAAGAGATAAAAATTTAAAAATTATGAAAAACGAAGAAAAATTGGATGGAGAAGGACCTAGAAAAAGGACAGAGGTAGGCAGCCACTGAATGGCCTAGTGAGAGATGGCAAGGATAGCACCTCTGCCGTGAAGTTGTAGAAAGAGAGGACCTTGGACTAGACTAGTGTCATTCCCCCCTTCCCAGTTACAATCTGTTAACGTGGGTTAAAACACTGAGCCTCAGGCTGTTGTGGAGTCTGAATTTAACACTCACTGACATTATTGATCACTTTCTATGCGCCGGTCCCTGTTCTCAGTGCTTTATGTATCATCCAATCCCTACAGAAACCCTTAGGGATACTCTTATTACCCCAATGTTTCAGATGAGAAAATTGAGAAACAGAGAGGTTTAGTACTTGCTCAAAGATCCCCAGGTAGGAAGTAGCAGAGCTGGGAAGTAAGGATGACCTTGCTTTGCAAAGTGTACACATCTATGTCATGTTAGGTGGCAGCACGTTTCTTTTTAAAGTAGCAGAGTGGGCCCAGCACCGTGGCTCCCTCCCTGTAATCCTAGCACTCGGGGAGGCCGAGGTTGTTGGATGGCTTGAGCTCAGGAGTTCAAGACCAGCCTGAGCAAGAGGAAACTCTGTCGCTAAAAAAAACAAACAACAAATAGCCGGGTATTGTGATGAGTGCCCATAGTCCCAACTACTCAGGAGGCTGAGGCGAGAGGGTCACTTGAGGCCAGGAGTTTGAGGTTGCTGTGAGCTGTGACACCACAGCACTCTGCTGGGGATGACAAAGTAAGACTCTGTCTCAAAAAAAGGGGGGGATCCAGTCACAGCCAAAACTTATTTATTGAGCTCTGGGGGGGGGGGGGGGGATGGGCATCCGAAAAAGTCCGTGAACTCAGTGCCCCTTTTCTCTCTGTTCATTAGTATGTGGTTAGTGGCAGAACTGAGAGCCCAACCCAGCTGTTCCAACTCCGGGGCAGTTCCCTCCAGGGTCCCACCTCTCCCCATCAACAGACATTTTTCCCACATGGTGCTTGTGAGGATCAGCTATGAAACTTGGAGCACAACGCCTGGCACATGAGTAGTAGAAGTAATAGGCTTAATTATTAACTTGAGACGAAAGTCTATTCTAGCCTGTATCTCTCCAGGTGCCCTGGAGCTCTCATCTTCTCTCCATAGGCCCCACCACCACCTTTTTTTAAAAGCAAGGCAATGTGTTCCTTTTCAGTGATTACTGGATGCATAAAATTCAAAATCAGGGCCCTTACCCTCAGTCCTGGGTTTCCTGGATCAACTTGGCTGAGCCACAGTCTACAGCAGGTGGTCCTTTGGAGACACTACAATGGGGGTCCCTGTGTGCTGCGGCCTTTCCAGCTGGGAAACAGGGGCTGGGAGGCGGGGAGGCTGCAGTGCAGCTTGGGCCGTGTCTCCTTTGTCTCCCTGACGCTCCCGTTTCAGGAAATCTTTGACTAGTGTCTTTGGGTACCTAGATGACATCCTGATGCAGTCCCTACATCCCAGGACTGTGGCCCCTGGGGGCCAGCTGAGGGCTATACATGCTCAGGGTGACAGTTGAACCACAAGATGTGAGCAAAACCCTCCTAGAAATCCCCAGCACTTCCCCTGCGTGTACCAGGGTCACCTGGAGACTTGTTGCAGTTCAGCTCGCTAGGTCCAGCTCCCAGGTTCTGATTCAGCACAGCCGTGTCAGGGCCCAAGCTGGTATTCCTAACTGAGGCTGTTGATACTGCTGGCCCAGGGACCACACCTTAAGAACCTCTGGACTGGAGAGGCAGCTGTCACTGTCACCTGATTCTTATTAGCCTGCCTTTTGGGGAGTCTAACAAGGACTTTAAAGCAATTTCATGCACATTCTTTGGTCACAGTGGAGGATAGAGGACCATGGGGAGGAGTAGGAAACAGGAAGTTTGAGCAGGTCTAGGCCCAGGAATCTAGGAACTCATACCTCAGGCTGGAGATACTAGCAGTAAATATCAAAGTCAAGGGGGGAAATGCAAGCCTTTAATGCAAAGAAAGTAACAGCAGACAAGGTCCAGAGAGAGCGAAATGTGGGATCGAAATGCTGGTAAGTGGGATATCACACTGATGGATTCTCCAGCAGAAGGACCAGACGTAACTGGGTGCTTTGCACTTCTGGGTACAAAGGCAGCAAAAAAGGGGGTGGGATCCTGAGCTCATGGAGGAGTAACTAAAGCCACGGGGAGAATCAGAAGATGACAGGGGCGGGAAGAAACCCTGCAAAGCCGTGTTTGATGCCTACGGAGGCTAGAAATTGATCTTGAGAAACGGTTTTGGTCAAAACTGTTTAATGTCAATGGCTTTGGCACACTGTAGACAAGAAACATCCAGGCCTCTCTCTGGCTGGCCTACAGTCGGCCACTGCTTTGAACACACTGGTCTTGTCCTAGCCCCAGAATCAGCACCTTCGTTCATTCTGAAGTCGCACTGTATTCCTTTGCAGTAGGATTAAGAGTGATCGAGATGGGACAGCTGAGGTCCAGCACCATTAACTGTTTTTCCCTGTAGGAAACAGCAAAGCCTTAGCAGTGTCCTGAGCTTTTCCCAAGCTCTTCCATTAATCATGGCTTACACAGACATTTCCAGACCACATGAGGGCATACCACTTTAAATGGGAAAAGAATTTGACCTAGTCTAGGAGTTATTTTTTAATAAAAAATCTATACACTGACTCATCATAATAAAAGAATTTTTTTTTTTTTTATAAAAGACATTTTCAACTAATTGCTCTTCAATAGGTAAATTATTTTTATGGGAGCATTTTTTCCTTTTTCTTTTCTTTTCTTTTTTCTTTTTTTTTTTTTTTTTTTTTTGAGACAAGAGTTTCCTTCTGTTGCCCCAACCTAGAGTGCCATGGCCTCAGCCTAGCTCACAGCAACCTCAAATTTCTAGGCTCAAGCAATCTTCCTGCCTCAGCCCTCTGAGCAGCTGGGACTACAGGTGCCTGTCAGAAATCCTGGCTAATTTTCCTGTTTTCAGTAGAGATAGGATCTCACTCATGCTCAGGCTGGTCTTGAACTCCCAAATTCAAGGGATCCCCCTTATTCAGGCTCCTTAAGTACTAGGATTACAGATGTGAGCCACCCACAACCCCTGGCCAATGGGAGCATCTTAATAGCATTAGGCCAGCTCTTGGCCTTAGTGCCATCTTTCTAGAACCCTCCCTTCCATGAGAGTCAAGTGGAGGAAGAAGGAAATGTGTAGACTGAATCTCACAAGAAGATGAGACAGAGGTCCAGGTAAACCACCTGCGGGGTGCACGTGAAGCCACAAGAGCAGGGACATGGAATGCAGGGGGCTGAAGTTGCTGGTACTGGCTGTTGGACTGCATGCTACTGTCTAGAACTTGCCTCACCACTGATGGCCAAGACCACCCAAGAGACCCATCTTGCTCACACCAAAACTATCCCTATTGGTCCTTTGCCCCAGACCTGACATTTGGACTAGTTCTGTCCTCAGTTGTGGCCGAGTGTAACAAGTATACAATAAATCATACTCTCTGCTGTTTTGGCTGAAGAATTAAAAACACAGCATTAGGCTGATGTGTGTGCTCTGAAATTCACTGGAAGCCTGGGCAAAGGAGGCTGCTTTCCTTTCCCGAGAGCCTGGGGTGAAGAGAACATCAGGGTCTGAACGCTCAGTGTTCCCAGTTCTACAGTTCCGTCTTTCCTGGGTTTCTTTTTAACGGAGTTTTAATTGCACTGCAAACTTCATTGGCTAAAACAAGGTCCAGTAATAGATAGGAAGTGGTAGTCAGATGAGTAGGCTCCGAGGTGTAAGAGGAAGGGGAAAACCTCACATGTGACCCTGAAAGTTAATCCCGAGAGAGCCTGGGAAGGTCCCTGGTGCTGACAATGGCTTCACATATTGTCCTTATGCTGAGGGGCTTGGAGAGGAGACCCAGGGAGTTTGCTAATGTTCAGCACTTCTCCTCAGAAGGGGTTTTGAAAACATTTCCCTAACTCAGAAAAGATCCATAAAGAGAAATTCATTGTGTTCATGGGGTTGAATATTCACCCAGGCGTTGTTTTGAGAATGTTCTCCGGCCAAGCCCGTGTTACTGTTGTCACAACTAGGGGGACAGCGGTGCATGGCTGCATCTTAATGACAAGGTCACCTCCAAACACCCATTGCCTGGTGGTTTCAGCCACATAGATGCCAGATGGCATTTGCTTTGTTGACGTCTCTCATGTCATCTAGCCCCTTAGCTCTGCAAGGCCCACGGGGTCTTTGTGAACAGTAACAAAAATAAAAAATAGAGAACGATCCTGGAGTTGGCAAGGGCGTTGCATGTCTGACCCAACCTCCAGTGGTGTGGACATGTGGGGCCCGGTCCTGGAGTTTTTTATAATCCCCAGACCATCCAACATAGCTTAATTTACAGTCTCAAAATACAGGAGAATCAGTTTTAGTGAAACAGTAGCCTTTTTTACCTAATGTATTAGTGAACAGGATGAAAGCAAGAGACATCTCGTCTGAATATCTTTGAGGAAAGTTATTCTGTTTCATGAAGGAAGAGCTTGAAAGATACAGAAAACTATATCCCCTGAAGTCTGATCCAGTCTTGGCCTACAGGTGGTGCTGGGGATGGACGGGAGGCTGGCTGTGTCTGTGCCGTCACTGCCACCAGCCCTCAGACGGACAAGAGGCTGTGTCTGTGCCGTCACTGCCACCAGCCCTCAGACAGACAAGAGGCTGTGTCTGTGCCGTCACTACCACAAGCCCTCAGATGGACAAGAGGCTGACTGTGTCTGTGCCGTCCCTGCCACCGGCCCTCAGACAGACAAGAGGCTGTGTCTGTGCTGTCACTGCCACTGGCCCTCAGACAGACAAGAGGCTGGCTGTGTCTGTACCATCACAGCCACCAGCCCTCAGAGGGACAAGAGGCTGGCTGTGTCTGTACCATCACTGCCACCAGCCCTCAGACAGACAAGAGGCTGGCTGTGTCTGTGCCGTCACTGCCACCAGCCCTCAGAGGGACAAGAGGCTGGCTGTGTCTGTACCATCACTGCCACCGGTCCTCAGACAGACAAGAGGCTGTGTCTGTGCTGTCACTGCCACCAGCCCTCAGACAGACAAGAGGCTGTGTCTGTGCCGTCACTGCCACTGGCCCTCAGACAGACAAGAGGCTGGCTGTGTCTGTGACGTCACTACCACCAGCCCTCAGAGGGACAAGAGGCTGTGTCTGTGCTGTCACTGCCACCAGCCCTCAGACAGACAAGAGGCTGGCTGTGTCTGTACCATCACTGCCACCAGCCCTCAGAGGGACAAGAGGCTGTGTCTGTGCCGTCACTGCCACCAGCCCACAGATGGACAAGAGGTTGACTATGTCTGCCATCACTGCCACCAGCCCTAAGGTGGACAAGAGGCTGACTGTCTGCCCCGAGGGGTTGCCAGTTGCCAGGGGTGCTTCTAATTCTGCTTAGATTCACATACATTGGAAAGGGTAGAGAAGAATTCTGAAAGAGCAGGGAGAGGTGAGGGTGTCTCCTTCCTCTTTTTTCAACTAGGAGGATTATGCCTCTTTTTTTTTTTTTGCAGTTTTTGGCCAGGGCTGGGTTTGAACCCGCCACCTCCAGCATATGGGGCCAGCACCCTACTTCATTGAGCCACAGGTACCGCCCAATGCCTCTTCTTTTTAATTTGTATTTGCCAGATTTCAGGAAGCAGGGGCTTGGTTAGAGGGATGTCTCTGGAAACCTGTCAGGATCAAGCCTGCCATTGATGGCGCCTGGGAAAACTAGCAGGACTGGATGTAGTTTCCCCCTTTCAAATGACTCTGCCCCTCCACCCCTGAGAGCGAGCCTAAGGCATCCTCACTGGTGGGGGGAGGTCCTCTCCAGCCACCAGGGAGGTATGGAGGACTTAACATCACCCTGTCCTTCTCCCCTTGCTCCATGAATCTCACATATTATCTATGGTCCTGACCCAACAGATAAGGTTCCTATAACAGAAAATAAGAGCAAAAACAAATGCCAAGTGGTGAGTCACAGCTGTTCAGGGGATTTAAGCAGCCCTGCTCTAAAGGGTGACTCACAGTGGCTGCGCACAGATGTTTTCTCTTCTTTCCTCTGAGTAGTTTCTTCCCAATTTAGTCCTTTCTGGAAATCCAGCCCTGTCCTACCTGCTACTTCCAGGAATAGGTGTGGCATAGGTGTTCTACTGTTTCTAAAATATTCCCCAGGAGCTTCAAGCACCTGCATGTTGGGTTTCTAGCAAAGCTATCAGATGTTGAAAAAAGATCTCAAATAAATCATAAATGCAAACCCTCTGCTTTCAGGGAAGTCATTGCCTGATGCCTTCAAGGTATTAAGTGCTGGTCTTATCTCAAATAAAATAGCCACATTCATTCATTTGTTCATTTAACAAAAATGTATTGATGGCCAACTCTGCGTCAGGCACTGCTCTGGATAGTGTGGGTATAGGACCAATTCTGCCTCTCTCTGTCCCCTACAGAGAGACGAACAAATAGGTCAGGCTGTGGGGTTGGCGCCACCAACCTCAAGGATGCTTACTTGAGTCCTGACAGAGTCCGGGACCCAGCAACGTCCTGACATGTGCTCTGCGTCCTGTGTAGCTCACATTCCTGGAAACTATTTAGTGGAAAGATCTGGAAACTTTCTTGAAAAGTATCTAGTAGCAGATTAGGATGCAAGGAAGTTTAGAGTGGCCTTGGAATTTGGCCAGTCTGTGATTCAACTTTGCAGTTCAGCTTGCCTTCGAAAGGGGCAACAGCTACCTTCCTTGTCGATTTGGACATTCTGATGTTCCTAAATTACTTGTAAGTCTAATTAGCATAGAAATGAATGCTGTTTAGGTTTATTGTTATACCTGAGTATTTACTTTCAAATATGAGTAAATATTCTAGATCAACATGTGATAAAAACACCCAGAGAACATGTTCATAAGCAATGCAAAGGTCTTTTATCAGGAGGGCTTTGATGAACTTGCATCCTTAGCACTGACAAAATCTTTAAGTTCAGGAGTTAAAGAATAGGTACGTCTTTACCTTTGTCATTTGCCACTTGGAGAGGAAAGGAAGCTTAGTAACTTGGTGACATTATTAACATCATCAGTACTGTGCCCTGGCAAAGCTAATAGTAAAAAAACTTTCTCCCCACCAACTTTCATGGAAAGTGACAAATCTTATAAAAATGTGGTTTAGTGACCACAAAAATAATGGCTTTGTATTGACATGTCAAACTTTAAAAATTAACCTCTAAAATTTTTAATGATAACCTAGTAGTAAGATTTAAATAATTTTTGATGAAATTTCAGATTTATTTTTGTAGCCCACAGGTTTAGTCTTTGATGATTATATTTGACTTTGGCGTCAACTGAATATTGATTCTAACACTCAGCCATTTCCATTCAGCCAAAATAAACATTAGATGCACCTGCAGTCTCAAAGAAGCCCGGTAGTCTGAGTCTGCGCCACTGTAAAGGGTCTATAGCAAGGATTCTCAACCTGTGGGATGCGACCCCTTTTTAAGAATGAAAATACATTGCGACATTAGAAAGGTTGAGAACCACTGGACTATGAGGTCATGGGGGGCAATGAAGAGTAAGGAGGGCAAAGGGTAAGCAAAATAGCTAAAGTTGTGCAAAATAGCTAAAGTTGTGAGTGCAGCGCTTGTGATCACATCAGTCTCACGGCTCGCCCTGTGCTTGCCTCCCTCCTAAAGGGGAAACTGCACGTCTGTTTTTCTTTTTAAGAGACAGGGGTCTCGCTCTTGTTCAGGCTGGTCTCCAACTCCTGAGCTCAAGCAACGCACCTTCCTCGGCTCCCAGACGTAAACCGTGGGGCCTGGCCCTGCGTTTCTTTTTTGAGCACAATGCCCTGGGTTGGTACCAGCATCTTAGCACATGAACCCTCTTCTTGTTTGGTTCCTGCTCTAAGTTCCTTTCTCCAGAGGCCTTGGTTCTTCCAGCACTAGGATTGCCTGTCTGTCCCCTAAGTCTACCCCTGAAGCCCTAAGCTTTGGTCTCTGCCACTGTCGTCCACTGTCAGGGTCTCTGAGAGAACGTCCCACTCTCAGATCTGACCCCACAGCCCGTCTGTATGCCCCTCCTGTGGCTGCAGGTTAGCCGAGCCCCAGCCCCGTAGTTTGAGCTGCTTCTGCTCCCGTGTTGGCATAACCTGAAAACCCTGTGTCAAAGCGCAGCTGCCATGTTGGTAAGTTTAGAAATGGGCTTCATCAGGGCAGTAAGGAAAATGAGCTGGAATTCAAGAAATCTTTGGACTAAAGATTTAAAAAAGAAAAAAAAAATACATCACAGGTACAGGCACTTGAAGAAATAGCTCTTGTACCAGAACACCTTGCCTTGAATTGATGCTGACTGTACCCAGTTAATGAGAACGAGGACCCCATGGGACCCCAGGCCAGGTGACGGGGGAGGGCACGCTGCCTGCAGCAGATCTCACTTCATCTCCATCGTGTGCCGGATACAGTGGAGATGCTCAAAACTATTGGCCATATAAGTCAATGAATGGGAAGGCCTTTTATGTCTGTCTTTTGAAAGCATGCCTATTATAATATTTGACTTAATTACTTACAATGCTTGATTTTTAATTTAAACTTTATTCTGAAGAAAATCTCAGGTATCAGAAGTTACAAAAAATAGTACAATGAATTCCATGTACTGTTTATCTGAATTCACCAATTTTAGTCATTTTCACGCATTTGCTTTCTTGCTGTTAATCTCTCTTTCCCCTTCTTCCCCCTCCTCCATCTCAGAAGAACAAAGACAATATCTATCTCACCTAACTACAGTACAGTTAGTCAAAGTCAGGAGATTTAATAATAATGGCCTATATCTAACCAATTGTCTAGCCATGTTCTTTAGAGCATTTCTGTTTCTGACCCAAGACCGAGTCATTTAGATTTTGTCCCCGTGTGTCCTTCCTGTCCTTTATCAGGACCAGCTGCTCTGCCTTTTGTGTTTAGTCTTCAGTAATACATTTTTGTTGCTGTCATCATTGTCCTTAATAACCTTGGCACTTTATAAGAGCGCAGGCCTTTTGCTTTGTAGAGTAAGTCCTTATTGCATCTCTGATTGTTCCCTTACAATTATCAGCCTTCCTCTTAATTAGAATCAGGGGTTTATTTCTTAAATGATGTTGGGGCTTCAGTGCCTCAAGTTAGGAGGCAGGTCACGTCAGTGTGTCCCCTGGTTGGGGATCCGCTCAGTCAGGGGAGGGCCTTCCCACTCTCTCCACTGCCAAGTTCTCTTTATTCTCCTCCAGGGTGAGGAACCTGTGGCCTTGTAGGTCCTTAAGGGCAGGTTTTTTACTTAATCTATATTTTATAGAACAAATCCTTTTAGGGTGTAGCAGGGAAAGATGAAGCTTTTCTTGCCTCCTTTTCTTGTTTTAAAAAAGAACAATCTTGAAATCAGAAGCCAATTCACTCCAACTTCGAGAGATAGCCTGTATCCCACTGTATCATTCAAAGTTCTTCAGAGAAGCAGAACGAATGGGGTGTGTTTATGTGTATCAGAGAGAAGGGAGTGTGTGGGGGGGAGAGAGGGACTTACTTTAGGAAGGTGGCTCACGCAATTATGGAGGTTGTGGAGCCTGCAGTGCAGGCTGAGACCCAGGGAAGAGTGGATGTTGCAGCTCACGTCTTGAGGACACTCTAAGGCAGAATTCCCTTTTCCTTCAGGAGATTCCATCTTTTTCTTTCAAGGCTTTTTATTGGTTGGATGAGTCATACATCCCACCCACCCCCAACACACACACACAGCCTGAAGGGTAATCTGCTTTACTCAAAGTCCACTGAGCTAAACGTTAATCTCATCTAAAAAACACCTTGACGGCAGCATTCTGGAGTTTCATCAAACATTTAGCCTAGTTCAGTTGATGCATAAAATTAAATACCAATCACTCCATCAAAGTTTCGCCCTGTGGTTTTAGCATCCATTGATAATTTTAGCCTTAATCAGTCATTACAATGATGGTTCAAAATGGCAAAATTTCTAACCCTATCATTTCTTCTATAATTTTTAGCCCTTTAAAAATTAGAAAATTGGAGATAAAGCTAAATTCTCTTCCTACTATTTCCAAGTGGCATGTATATATACTTATTACTTTGATGTATATAATTTCATATCATTTCATTTTTTTAAAGACTTAAATCTTTGCTTCATTTGAAACATATTCTGAAAATAGGGTGACCTATGGATTTAACTTAATGTTTTCCCCAGATAACCACTGTATTTTGCCATATATGGGGCTCACTTTTTTGCCTGAACTTTTGAGGGAAAGATAAGGATGCACAGTATACATGGGTAGTACTAATTTCATATCTATATGCCTATTTTTCATTATTTTATTTATGCTTACATATTAAAAGTTTAACTCTATAAAGCAATAATGGTATCTGGAATACAGTAATTGGTTTTGTTGACCTTATAATGAACTTCCAATGAAAATATTTTTGGGCAATGAAGAGTGACATATGAAAAAAAGAGTAGACATTGTGGATGCAATCAGCTGGTAATGATTTAACACCTCCAGGCAGAATCAAGAAAGCATCTGTTGCCTAAGTTTGTGTAGATCCACAGATCATGGAACAATGTCAAGAAGGAAGTGGTTGTGAAATTGTTTAAAAAACGCAGCATCAGCAACGCAATGGATAGAACTGAGGACAATGAGATTTACCAGGATAAAGACACCAGTAATGTCAAAGTGGAAGAAGATGATACTTCTGATATTGTCAGTGACAAAGAGCTCTTGGCCTTCTATGATTCATAAATATCATAAATTTGTTACTGGTACATAACATTTCTTGTAACTGTCATTTGTTCTTGTGTTTTGTAATTATTTGCTACATAAAATTTCTTGTACTATGTTAAAAAATGAATCCTAAAACTCCAGTATAGCACAAAAAACAAGCACCTAAACACAAATAAAAATTTGAACTAAAAAATTTAAACGAAAGATTTTTTTCCTGAAAATCTGGGCCAAAAAGTGGGTGAGCATTATACACAGCAAAATACGGTGCCCTGTTTTCCTATCACCATTTGTGTAAAGTTCTTGTGTTCTCCCAGGGATTTGTCAGTTTTATCAAATTCTAAATTCCCATATAATGTGGGTCCTTTTGATTTTCACATTCTATTCCATTTGTTGTTCTTTTCATGTGCCTGTGTGCCCTGTTTTAATTATGGAGGTTATATGATGTACATTGCATTATCTCTTGGAAGACAATTGGCTTTGGGTCTCTTGCATTTTTGCACATCTTATGAGCTGTGCATTTTGCACATCTTACGCCTTTGTTGTGGAAATATCTTTACAGAGCTATTTGTACAGCAAACAGGTTGGAAGACAGAGATGGCCCTCGGGAAAGATTTGTGTTTCCTCAGCTCAGGACTCTTCCCCTTAATGTAATTAATCCACAGCACAAGCAGGTGTGACCTGGCTCTCTTCATGTCACTTTGTGGGATTAGGGACTGAGGAACCCACATAAGAAAATAGTGATGACGTGGGCTCTCGGATTTCCCCAGGAATCTCACGGTCCTGGAGGTCATCCTGCAGCGTCATCTAGAACTCTATTAGAAGCTTGGCGCCTATGGCTCAAGCCACTAAGGCACCAGCCATATACACCTGAGCTGGCGAGTTCGAATCCACCCCCAGCCCGCCAAACGATAATGGCTGCAACCAAAAAACAGCCAAGCATTGTGGCAGACACCTGTAGTCCCAGCTATTGGGGAGGCTGAGGCAAGAGGATCGCCTAAGCCCAAGAGTTGGAGGTTTCTGTGAGCTGTGATGCCACAGCACTCTACCCAGGGTGACAGCTTGAGGCTCTGTCTCAAATAAATAAATAAAACTCTTTTAGAGTTTTCCTGGTCTTCTTATGCATGTATTTGTCCATGTAAACATAGAATTACCTAGTTCCAACACCAAATCAATCACTCAAACAGAACTTTGAGTATTTTTATATGGAGTATGTTAACTTTATGAATTAATTTAGGAAAAATCTGTATCTTCATTGTTGAATATTCCTCTTCTCAAGGTCATCTCTGTAATCCAGGTCTTTATTTTTTTTAATTTTTATATTTTTCAGAGTCTTACTTCATCACCCTCGGTAGAGTGCCGTGACGTTCCAGCTCACAGCAACCTCCAACTCTTGGGCTTAGGTGATCCTCTTGCTTCAGCCTCCCTAGTAGCTGGGACTACAGGCACCTACCACAACGCCCGGCTTTTTTTTGTTGCAGTTTGGCCAGGGGCCAAGTTTGAACCTGCCATCCTTGGTATATGGGGCCGGCACCCTACCCACTAAGCCAGAGGCACCACCCTAATCCAGGTCTTTATTGATACATACACTTGAATTACAGCCCTTCTTACCATCAAATCCTAGATTTTTTAAACCAACAAGTTTTTTTTAAACCAACAACTTTAAAACCTTAGGATGAGGAGCATAATGGCCAAAATATGGCCTGTCATTTGACAGAGCCTGGGCTCCATCTGTGAAATGGGGCGTGGTGAGCTGATCCCATCAGGCTGCAGGGAGAATGCAAGAGTTCACGCACACGGGCAGATGCATGAAGGGTAGTTGTTATTAATATAATTGTTTGTTTTCTGTAATAGTGGTCTTTCCTCTCATTTCATCCTCAAAACCCCGGTTCTAGCCATTTTAATGTGTGCAAAGCTGTATGGCGAGGGAACTCAGAA
>CAUYPK010085699.1:0-44191 GCA_963574355.1 Loris lydekkerianus | reverse complement strand
ATTAAATCATAGCTGCGTACATTGATATGATCATGGGGCATCATACACTAGCTTCACAGACCATTTGACACATTTTCATCACAATAGTTAACACAGCCTTCCTGGCATTTTCCCAGTTATCATGCCAAGACATTTATATTCCACATTTACTAAGTTTCACATATACCCTTGTAAGATGCCCCGCAGGTGTCTCTTGACTTAGTAAGATATCCTGGCCCCAAGGGGAAAATTTTTTTTCTAGTATGGCAGTCAGTGTTCCAGACGTGTGAGTTATGTATGTTTCATGAGACCCCAGGCTCAAAACTAGCATAAGTTGAATACAATTCACAGGGCAGTTAATGTGTTAAGTCCTCGGGGTGCTCTCATGTTGTAGGGTTTGTCATTTAAATGCACGGGGCAGTTGTTCCTTGCTCTGAGAAGTGGGCTGTGGATGGTGTTTGGAGATTTGCGGGAGGAGTCACAAATCACGTGGTCAGCTGGAGATCGGCCACTAGTGTTTCCCAGACCTTTCAGGGATAAAGGCCCTCTCAGTAGCTTTGTAGCTCCATAGCTGTGCCAGACTGGCAGGCTGGCATGGTCCTATCCCTGTTTGAACCAGGCTTTTATGTAAGTAGAGCCCACTGGCCATTCACAGACTGCCTGAGGGACTTCAGGGCTTTTTGCTGTCCCCTGGGCCCTTCTGAATTCTTTTTTTTCTTTTTTAATTGTTGGGGATTCATTGAGGGTACAAGAAACCAGGTTACACTGATTGCATTTGTTAGGTAAAGTCCCTCTTACAATCAAATTCTTTTCTCTATCTGAAATTGAAGAGGGAACACTGGCTTGGACTTGGGAACTGTGCCTGTGTTTAGAGTGGGGGGTGTGGGTGGGAAGTTAACATGGCCCTGGGGCTTTAGGAACCATTGGAAAGTAGGCTGAAGCTTGAGGGGGTCATGGAGCTGAGCCCCCAATCTCCTTGTGGGGAGACATTGCAAGAGTCTAACTCAGAAGGAGATAGGAGGGTAGGCAGAGTTGCTGAATCAACATTCTCAGGAGCTGGGTGGAGCTGGGTGGAGTTAGAGCAGTGGTTCTCAACCTTCCTAATGCCGTGGCCCTTTAATACAGTTCCTGTGGGTCATGACACACAGGTTGAGAACCGCTGAGTTAGAGGAGTGCAGGGTAGGCTATGGGTAACTTCAGAATTCTTAGGGAGTTGTGTACAGTCTCAAACAGCGTGGTGTTTGACTACTACTCACTCCTGGTTGGGCTTGGAGGGTTCACAGAGGACGTGGGTGGTGTTGGGCCAGGTAATCCCTGTGCTTCAATTGGGTGCTAGAATGGTTTTGAGAGATGCTGGCTCTGTGGTCTCATGTTGAATATGACAAAGTGCCTTCGAGAGGCTCCCCACCCCCAGGCCACACTCATTCCCTGTCACCTCTCATGTTTGAGTTCTTCTCTACACAGATCTTGGCACCTTCTTTGTTTTTTTTTTTTTTAGACAGACTCTCACTATGTCACCCTCGGTAGAGTGCTATGGCATCATAGCTCATAGCAACCTCAAACTCTTTGGGCTCAAGCAATTCTCTTGCCTTATCCTCCCCAGTGGCTGGGACTACAGGCACCTGCTACAGTGCCCAGCTAATTTTAGAGACAAGGTCTCACTTTGACTCGGGCTGGTCTTAAATCTGTGAGCTCAGGTGATCAACTTGCCTAGGCCTCCCAGAGTGTTGAGATTACAGGTGTGAGCCATTGCATCCGGCCAGCACTTGGCACCTTCTGATAATGTGTGTTTGTGTGAGCCCCTGGAGGGTCTCGGGATGCCTGTGGAATAAATGATTATGTGAGTGTCTGTTAGAGGCCACTCTCCTATGGAGCAAAAGTACAGGGAAGGCTTAAGCATTCAGCCACATAATTGATGTCTCCCCCAAAAGGCACTGCAGACTGATGTGGAGGGGAACTCTTGGATGCTCATGTGATGTATGGCCATCCTCCAGGATTGGCAGATCTGACTTTGAGCGTGGTCTTAAGCCTGTAGCATCTTTGAGTATGTTCGTGTGGGCTCTTGCCCTTTGTGAATCTGGCCTCTGCTCATCTTTTGGTACTTTGGAGATTGGCCATTCTTCTTCTTTTTTTTTTTCTTTCCTTCTTTTCGATTCAGAGTTTCCTAACTCTTTAGTTTCCATGTACGGATAAGATTGGATCCCATGGGATGCCCCAAGCCACAATCTACATAACCCAGTAAGAGTTTCTTGCAGGCTCATCTAGGTGCAGTCTGAGGAGTAAGCCAGGGAGCTGCATGTCCCAGCTCACCTGGGGCCTCTGTGGGTGGCACACTGTACTGGAGCCATTTCTAGTCTTCTGGCTCAGCACTGTCCAGGGAGAGAGTGTGGGAAGGACATCTGCTCAGGACTCCTGGATTCCTTGCCTCTCACTTAACTGTTTGTCTTCCTCTGCCCTCCTTTTGATAACAGGGTCACAGCTGAGGGACTTCTGGGGCTTGCAGGGCCTTGGCCTTCAGAGCTGCTTATAGCTACCAGGTGCCAGTAGGATGACAAACCAGGGCATCTTCCTCAACCTTTCTCAACATCTAGAGCCTGCCATCTTTGCTAGCTTACGTTTCTCTTCATAGACGAGACAGCCTGTTACACTTTGTGGGAACCCTGCCCACCTCTGCTGAAACCCTCATCTTTTTCTTGTTATGACTACTCCCTTAGTTTCAGGATGCACAATTTTTTCCCCTCAATTTTTAATGTTTGTTAAGTTGGGATGCATCTTACAGTTGATGTATGTATATCTGTGCCGTGTAGTTAATTTTTTTCTTGAAAATTGGTCTCTTGTTTGGAATCTGTCACCTCAGGCTCTGTAACTAGGGTGCCTTTCTTACCACGTCCTTCTTGGTCCAAACCTTGGGAGTCCCTGGCCTGGGTTGTTTCTGATCCTCTCATACCTGTCTTTATTGCCATGTTAGTCTCCCTTCCGTCCTTTGGCCCCTAGCCATTAGGATCCTTCCGGAAACCAGACCAGCCTGGGGTACTCCAGCAACTTCCCATTGCTTGAGGCTAACACCCCCAAAGCATTTGTTTTGGCCTCTGTTTCAGCCTCCTCCTCAGCCTCAGCTGCTCTCCTTCAGTCTACTCTGCTCCAGCCTCTGGATGTTTCAGAACCCTGCCAAGCACCCGTGCTGCCTCTGGGCCTTTGCACCCCACCCCGGGAATCTCATACTGGTCCTTGGTGCAGATCACAGAAGGGCCTTCCCTGACATACCCCCTGTGGCCCTCTGGGCCTTTTGCCCTGCTTTCCTCATGGTGCCTGGTACATCCCGACCTCCTGTTACATAATAGATGCTTTGTCTGAGTTCCCTTTAAGCATGAACAAATCTGGAGAGCAGGGCAGGGAGGATGGCTTCTGTCAACTGTGCTCACTGTTGTTTCCTGGCACCTATAACATTGCCTGCATGCTTGTTGTCAGACATAGACCTGTCTCATCCTGAGTCCTGTTCATCCTGAGCCCAGCACCCAGTGCAGTTCTAGCACATCAAGGGGTTCAGTCAGTGTTTGCTGAGTGAATGAATAATGAGTACTGATCAGTGAGCAGAAAAGGCTTTGGGGGGTGCAGATGGCCCTGCTCACGGTTGAGCCCTTCGCAGGTCTCTGGGTAGCAAGCACATCCTTGCTGTGCTTGGGAAAGGGCCACAACTTCCAGGTCTGTGTAGGTTCCCTTGGCTTAGCCTGCTGTCCCTGAGGAGCTCTGGAAGTTGGGTCATGATGCAGGAGGCCACTTCAGCCATCCTGAGGCACAGCTGAGTGGCTCAATAGTATATACAAATTTTGGTGGACTTGGTCACACGTCCTCTGGGCCACATAGAGCCCCTGGGAGATGTGTGACCCATGTGGCTGAGGCTGCACTAGGAGTTGGGACCCATGTCTCAAACCTTGGGACTCTGGCCAGGCAACACCCACCATGCCACACTTGCCTGTTGGGGCCTTGCTTGGGAAGGGAGGAAGTGAGTGACACTAGTCCCTAGGGACTGAGTCCTGTTGTACTTCAGGTGCTCACAAATCTTTGCTTTCAGAAAAATCATGAGGACAGAGCTTATGGGCTGTTCAGCTGGAAGAACATTATAAACATTCATAGATCATTGTGACAATTTTTGGGCATAAAACTCAGAATGAGTTGGTAGAATTGGGATTTTTTTGCTCTAACAAGACTCCGCCCATTCCCATCTGCTTATTTACGTGAATATTGCTTCTTAGGGTTTACATCAAAAAAGAAGAATAAAGAAATGAGAGTAAAAGTGATGCTGAACTGTGAACTCCTACTAGCAGTAAGAAACACTCACCTTGGAGATCTGAATTAACTGGGAGAAAGGGTACATTTGTACCATGGGAGAGGTGGTAATACTCTATTTATGGCTATCATTTATTAGCAGTTGCGATAGATTTTTGCTGTGTTGATGATTGTGATTTATGTTCATGATTTATGTCATCTGATACTGTAAGGATAACTCATCCTGAAGGATTTTTCTTTTATACGTAGAGCCTTACTAAATTTCAGTTTGATAAATATGATTGGGTGATTAATAACCTTCACCAAAACATGTAAGATCCTGTTGAATAAAGTAATGAAAGTAAAAAAGGAACAAATGTTGAAGAGCTTGCTCATAGCTTTTTTTTTTTTTTAAAGGATGGTGGTAGGTATCAAATTACTAAATCATTTAGACTCTACAGATAGATTTAATAGAGCTCCATAAACATTTATAGAAAATTTTCACTATCTACAATAAGCCAGAAATTACATCTTTTACAACTATTCAAGCTTAGGTAAAAAATATTAGATGTCAACTTAAAAGTGTTGCAGGGGGATACATAGAACTTGGAAAATTATTTTAGGAGCCTAAAGTTTGCACAGCACTTAGTTTGCTCACTCATCAATGTTTCCATCTGATTCAGGGTGGGAGGGTGCCTGGGTGGTAAGGGCAGGGGAGTGGTGTTTCTCAATGAGCTGGATCTTTTCCATGTGAATGTTCCGTTTGAAGTGCTTCAAACTTGGCATGTCCAAATGTAGCTCTGGGTTTTCCCCAATCCAAACCTGCGTTTTTCTTACCCAGATAATGGCAGTTCCAGCCTTCCTGTTATCTAGACCCTAAGCTGTTGGATTCTGTTTCTCTCATGTCTCATGTCTAAAAATCAGCACAGCCCTTAGTTCCACCTTCACCATATATCTGTAATTTAACCACTTCTCATCAGCTTCTCTGCTGTTGCTAGGCCTAAGTCAAGGGTTGGCAAACTTTATCTGCAAAGGGCCAAGTAGTAGAGGCTTTGCAGGCCACACAGCCTCTGTAACAGCTTCTCAACTCTAACTTGTAGCACAATGGCAGCCACAGATGACAATCAATGAGCATGGCCTGTTCCAATAAATATTTATGGATGGTAAAACTTGAATGTCATTTAATTTTAATCATTATGTCATTAATGTGTCAAGATATAGGTGTATTTTTTTATCCAACCACTGGAAAATGTAAAAACCATTTTTAGTTTGCTCAAAAATAAGCTGTGGACCAGAGTTGACCTGTGGGCTGTAGTTTGCCAAAGCCCTCAGCTAAGCCATCATTATCTTGACAGCATTATGTCCACAGCATTTAATTGGGATTTCCTGCTTCTACCCTTATTCTGCTATGATTCAGAAGGATCCTTTAGAATTCATGTCAGGTCCTATCTCTTCTCTACCTAGAACCCTCCATGGTCCCACCTTACTCAGAGTAAAAGCCAAAGTCCTCATGCAGCCTATGAGACCCTGCATGACCTGTCACTTCCCTGCCCTTCCCCTGCTTCTCCCTTGCTCACTCTGTACAGTCACACAGGCCCCTGTGTGGTTGCTTGAGCACGCTGTACCTCAGGGTCTTTGCACAGGCCATTTCTCTGCCTGAGATGGTCTCCACAGATTTCTAAACAACTTTGGGGCCTTCACTCCTTCAGGGCTTGGCTCAGAGTCCCCTTAGGATCCTGGGCTCAAATTATCCTCTGCCTTAGCTCCCCACCCCAGTAGCTGGGATTATAGGGGTGTGCCACCAAGCCCAGTTTTTGATCACTTTATATAATATGAACTGTACACCTGTTTCTCTTCACCATCACTCCCTGTGTTTTCTTCTGGCTTTGTTTTTTCCACATCACATGGATCCACATCACTATATATTCAAATATAGTATATGTAACTATTTCATTGTGTCTTTTTCTCTGCTAAAATGTTAGCTCCATGTAGACAAGGATTTTTTTTCTCTCCTTCCATGGCCGAATCCCTAGATGCCTGATCAGTGCCTAGTGTATGTCAGTGAACAAATGAGCCTCAGTTTCCTTCTCTGCAAAAGAGGATTAGTAGTAGTAAAGGAGGTAATTGGTGTCTAGGATGTGACCCACGTGTTGTGAGCTGAGGGATTGGTGGGGTGTTAGCTGCTGCTGCATGTTTGAGGCTGGATCTAGACTGGGCAGTTTGGCAAGCAGAGCTCACAGAGGTGGACTGACTTGGCTTTTGGACTCGGGCAGTGGGTGTCTGCCTTCGTGAATTCCTCCCATTCCTCCTGTCAGCTTGTATCTGTAGGGCCTAAAATCTCTGCCTGTTTCCAGGCTTCCTGGCTCAACAGCACCTTCTAGCCCAGAGATGGAGTGACCCAGGTGTGGTCACTAAGACCCAGCACGTGGGAGCAAGGGTGCAAATCTGGGCCATCCCCGAGGGGTCCTGGGCCTGGAGAGTTGAAAGGGAGTTTTCAGGGACAGCCTTGGAAGAAGGAAGAGCAGTCCCAGAGTAGAGCTCCCCTAGGGCTGGTGCCCTTGAGCATTCAGTTCTAAGGAACAAACACACATGGAGTCCTGCTGCCTGGAGCTTGTCACCCATATGTCCTTAAGCTGGTTACTTGTACTCTCCAAGCCTTGGTCTTCTTATCTGTAAAATGGGTCACCATGCCAATCTAACAGTGTCTGTATGGCCTGGTGGGAGCTGAGTGGGCAGGCCCCTCTGCCACAGACCACAGGTGCCACAGGAATTTCTTCCAATTCCCAAGAAACCTTGTGTATTAGGTTCTCTTATGAACATACCCATTTATCAGATGGAGAAGCTGAGGCTCAGACAGGCATGGTTGGTGTGACACTGTTCCCTCTTGCCCAGCTTTGGGGACATCCTCATCTGTGCTCTCCCAGGCCTGTTGTGACAGGAAAAGATGCAGGAAGCATTGCCACAGCTGCTGACCCTGCCTGGGCCCCTCTGGTATTAGGAACTGACAAACTGCTAGTGGCTGGGCAGGTTGAGGCTGTGGGGTGGGGTCCTTGGGCTCCCCGCACTCACTCAGAGTCTGATTAGCAGGCGTGCAGGCATTCTGCATTCTGGATAATCAGATCCAGTGTTGTTTTTTTGCTTTGTTTTTTTTTCTTTCTCTGTTAACATGTGGCTCAACCTTTCAGGGTGAGGACATGTTGTGTTGTGGGAGCTTTGGGCCCAAGGATGCTGAGTGTGCACTCAGTTTGGCACTTCCAGGCTATTTGGGCAAGGGCCTCCTCATTTCCAAGCCCCAGTTTTCTAAGCTGCCTAAACAGGTGTCATAATCCTTAGCTTACAGGGCCTGGGCGAGGCTTGGGTTCTCTGCACAGTTCCACGTTTGAGGAAACCATCTGATAGATATCACTTTTGGCTGCTCATCCAAATGAAACAGGCTTGAGCAACGCCACTTGGACTCCTGTAGGCACCCAGAGAGTGTGGGCTGTGGGTGCCAGGGAGCTGCTGGTCTAGTGAACATAGGGTAGGCCTGGTACCGAGATCCTGGTCCTCTGATTCCTCCCTGTGTTTATTGGGCGCCTTCATCTCTGACTCTGGTTGCATCAACCAACCCAGGAGCACACAGGCATCTGATGAACGTCTTCTAAGGCTAGGTTGCTACCTAGTTGCACAGGGCTCTGCCAGGCAGGTATGGCAGCCCCAGATTTTCTTGGCCTCAGGCTACCATTGCCTCTGGCCCTGGCCCTGGATCTGGGAGCCTAGGGACATTGTGTTCAGACCCTAGTACCTCTTGCCTTGCCAGCAGGGGCAGGAGATAGGAACAGAGTGGTCAAAGAGTGGGTTGCCAGTGTCTCTCAGCCTTTGTGCTGGATAATGTTCTGTCTCCACCATGGCATCTTGGGGAGGCTGGTATGACCGTCCCCTTGGTACTGCAGAAAAATGAGGTCACGAGCCAAGGCCACTGGGAAAGGAGGTATTTCTGGCTGAGCAGGTGCAGCCTGTGCTAACTTCCTGGCAGCTGAGCCTAAGGTCTTCTCAGCCATCTTGGCATTAGCAGTGTGACACAATATTTCTGGAAAGTGGCAGGGAAAGGAGCTGAAAGTGCTGAGGTGCTGATCTGCTGAGCTGTTGAGCTGCAGTCCAGATGAACATGCTCAAGTCTCTGCATTTGCGATTCAGGTGTGGTGGCTGGTACTGTTCAGGGAAGGGATGGTGGGGCCAGGCCTCTGTCCTCTGGGCTAGGAAGTGTCTGCACAGACAGCTCAGGCTGTCGGTGCAGCAGCCCTAGTCCCTCATGAGGCCATGAGTGCCTGGCCCAGCCAGCTGAAGGACCTGTGAGGCCCTTTGCATCTTTGCCTGGGGTCCCTGGTTGCACCAAGCAGGGCTTGCATCTCTGGCCAAGCCTCTTGTTTTCCAGCCTTGGAGGAAGATGCTTCCCATGAGGAAGTGCTGTTCTCTGTGGGGTACAGAGAGCCTGCTGGAGCTCCCTGCTCAGAGGCAGGTTATCCTGCACTGTACCAGCTCTGTGTGGAGGCTCCAAAGCCCCTCATGTTGTAGGAGGTGTGGCCTTGAACATGCATATGTAAGTGTCTCTGCTCTGGTGTTTACTGCCAGGTGACCTGGGTGTGCTCCTTACTCCTTGGATCTCAGCTTCTTCAATCTATGAAATAGAGTAAAGAGTCCTGGTCTCTCAGGCCACAGTGGGTGTGAAAGGCATCATGGAAGCTGCTACAGTTCCAGCTCAGGCAGGGAGCATACAGTAACTGTTGGCCGCTGTAGTCACCCATCCATAGGGTAGGTCACATCTTAGGACACACAGAGGCCCATCTTGAATCCAGGCTCACTCTCAGGCCTGTGCTTGCCTCTTGTCCCATGCAGGGAGGCACCATGCCAGGTCTTATGATGTGGACTCTGCAGCCAGCAAGTCCACTGAGTTTTGTTTACAGATGGGAGGGGCCTGAAAGCATCAGTCCCAGCTTGTTTGTAAAGATGGGGAAGCTGAAGCTTGAGAGTCCTTCTGGGCTCAGTCTTCTGGGTGCCAGACTGCATGTGCCAAGCCTGCCTCGCTGTGCTTCTTGGGTGGTGAGCAGAAGTTACAAACTCAGCTCCTCCTGCTGTCCCAGACTTCCCACACATCTCATCCTCACATCCAGACCATCGTCAGGTCTTGTTGCTTCTACCTTCATAGTCCAGAATTTGACCACTTTTCACTCCCTCCATGGATCCCTCCCTGCTCTCTTGTCCTGGTGTCCCAGCTCCTGCCTGTTCCCCTCCAGCAATGGCCAGTGTGCACTTGTGAACACCTCAGTAGAGTCCCATCCCTCAGCTGCTCAGGAGTCTTCCATGGCTCCCACCTCATTCAAAGAAAAAGCCAAAGTGCTCCCTATGGTCTACAAGGCCCTGTACAATCTGCTCTGTCTCCTCTGTGCCCTCATCTCCTCCCACTTACTCTGCTCAGTCTGTTCTTCAAAAATACTAAGCATAATTCAGCCCCAAGGCCTTTGGATCTGCTGTTCCCCCTCACTTCCCACTGGGCTTTGCTCAAAAGCACTTTTCTCAAGGAAGCTTTTCCTGACCACTCTAAAATGGTCCCCTGCTCCCCTGGCACACAGACTAGAATGCACATCTTCTGAAGGCATGGTCTTGGTTTTGTTCACTGTTGTGTCCTAGAGCCTGGAACAGTACCTGAGATGTGGGAGGAATGAATGAATGCATGCAGGGCGGTGGCTCTTTGAGTTCTCTTGGTTTGTGGCAGACCAAGGGTTAAGGTCCCATTCTGCATTGGAGATGTCTATCTGACAGGGCTTTGGGACCCTGCCTGGGCAGGCTGCTGCTTAAGGTGCCTTTCCAGCCAGTGGGAGTAGAGGCTGTGGCCATAAGGGGGCAGTGGAGAGCGTCTGCCTCTGGCAACCAGTCATCCTGGTGGCAATGCCACCTGTGTGTGTCTTGCTATTGTTAGAGTATGGTTTGCTGTCACTCATTCGCTGGGTGGGGCGTTGTTACACCAGCTCTCTGACCCTAATGTCCTGACTTTTCCAAGACCATGGTCAGGATTTCAGGAGGAGGGAAAGGCCTGGCTGTTTTGTGCATCTGTCATAGTTAGTGGTCAAATAATACTTTATTTAATGAGATTTATTCTAGACTGGGGATGGCTATTTACTTTTCTTTTTGTTATCATCCCTGTAATTCTTATAATCCTGGGGGATGTCAGGTGGGGAAAGCCACTTTGCAGTGAAGGTTCAGAGAAGTTGAGTAACTTGTCCAGGGCCACACAGCCAGGAAATAGGTGAGTCTTTCTGACCTCAGTGTGGTGGAATATAAGCACAGCTGAGGAGGCATGCCCACCACTGGCTCTCAGGGTCTTACCTTCCTTGGGAGTGGGACTGTGGTGCCACTTTAAAGGGCCCAGGCCATACGGAGCTGGTCAGCATGTGTTGGAGTTAGAGTGAGAGATAGCCCAGCTTCCCTGAGAGCTGGAGTCCCCATAGCCTGGTTGGCTGACCCTTTTCCTCTGTAAGGGGTACACTAGAGCCAGGCAGGAGGGTCTGCTAGTCCTAGTGCTGCCATAGGGTCACCAGAGCTGGGTGGGTGTGTCTGGGGCCTCATAGATGCCCTCTTGCAGTGAGGCTTCCTGCAGGCATCTGGGTGCCCACCTTAGCTCTGGGGTCTGGCATGGTGGGCAGGGCCTTCTAAAGTGTGGTGAAGGATGGGGAGGAGGAGGAGGGCTTTGGGGTATCACCTATGTGGCCTTCCCCCAGGTGCTGTGTGAACACAGTTCCACACTGGGCCCTGTTCTGGGTGCTGGGAAGCGGCTGAGCACAGACATTCGCTGCCTTCAGGTGCTGTTGCTCTAGTCTAGCGGTTCTCAACCTGTGGTTGTGACCCCTTTGCAACAATGAAACTACATGCATTAGGAAGGTTGAGAACCACTGCTCTGGTCTATGATGAGAGGCAGATGATAAATGTCTCTATTTTAAGTAGAAGGTCAGAAGGGCCCCGCTGAGTAGCCCTCTGAAGGCCTTGGGAGTTGAGGGTATTCTAGACAGGGGGCAGCCCATGCAAAGGCTGTGGGCCTCTCCTATGGTTTCATGACTGTTCTGTTTTTCTGCTGCTCTTGTTTTCTCATCTGCCAACTGGGGATGATACCAAGAGCTCTGGCTCCCAAATGGGTCTGGGCACAGTTGCTGGTTCAGAACAAGTGCTCAGAAAGTAGGACCCCCTTTTTCTGCTGCTCCTACTTCATGAGTAAGATCTTTATTATGACACAGAGAGTGAAGATTGTGGGCCCTGCTGCTCAGCAGTGGCCCTGGATGCAGCTGGGAGAAGCTGAAGCCTGGTCCCTGAACCACTGCTGCAGAGCCACACCCCTAATCCTGGCCCTCAGCCCTGCCCTGACCTCGTGCTACCACGAGTTGCTGTCGGTGGGCCCAGGAATCTCAGGCCTCGAGAATTCCAGGCTAGTGGAACTGTCATCCTAGAACCACTAGCCTTCACAGAGCACCTGCCCTCATCCTTGTCCTCTGCCTGTCTAAGGCAGCCGGGCCACACCCCCTGCCTGCAGCCAGGTTGGGACCTCACTCAGGCCAGTTATCCCTTCCTTAATTCATCCTGAGCATCTCCCCTGTCCCAGCCTTGTCCTTCTGTGAGCTACTTCAGGAGGGTCCTCGACTCTGCCCAGCCCTGGGGCCACCTTCTCTGAGGGACAGGGGGGAGCCCTGTCCCTTCTGTGCTCAGGACCCCCTGCCTGGGGCTCTGCTCAGCAGCTGCCTGTGCCCTCTGGCTGTAGTCCCCTGGGCCCTCCCCTCTGCTGGCCTCAGACCTGGGCAAGGTTGTGTACACAGTGCAGAGGTAGGGTGGGAGAGGGGCAATTCCTGCCCTAGGACAAGGACTGGGAAGTACGTGATGATGTCGCCCAGTTAGGCCCCCAGTCTCCTGGGGTGGGAGGTGGAGAACCTCTCTTGCTCTCCTGCCTGGAACTTTTTTTTTTTTAATGAGTAATTTGGGCTTGTTTATCTCCCTTATTCCTTTAAAAAATAATTTATTGAGGTGAAATTCACATAACATAAAACTAACTCATTTAAAAGTGAACAGATGAGTGGCATTCAGTATATTCACAATGTTGTGCAACCACCACCTCTTTCTAGCTCCAGAACATTGTCATTGCTCCAAAAGGAGACCAGGTACCATCAGCAGTCTCTGTCGGTTTCTCCCCCCACCCCATGGCACCCACCAGTCTGTTTTCTGTCTACTCTAGACAGTCCTGTGAACATGTGACCCTTTGTGTCCAGCTTCTTTCACTTACCTTTTTACTTAACTTTTACTTACCTTTTAACTTTGAAGTCATTACTGAGGCACAGGGAGTTGCAAGAATAGTTCAGAGAGGTCTCATGTCCTCCCTCGGGTCTTTCAGTCCTCTCTTTGGGGGAAGATGGCCGCTGGGACTGGGGATTTGGGGTAGGAGGTCGGAGAAGTACAGCTGTCCCACTGATGATCAATCCTGCTGTGGTGGCCCTGGCCTCAGGCATTCCTGCCCTCCAAGGGCCCCCAGGGTGCTGCCCTCAGCTGGGGCTTACCTCTGTACAAGCAGGGCAGCTCTTTTCCTCTGGCCTCAGCTGGGCTGGGCACTGCTGCTGCTGCTGCTGCTGCTGCTGCTGCTGCTGCTGCTGCGAGTGTGGCCCCTCTCCCAGCTACCCTCTCCTGCCTCAGCCCAGCGTCTTAGCAGTCTGTTGGGCCCCGACGGCCAGTGCTGTCCCTCCTGGGCTCTGGTCCAGTGCCTGGGCTGGGGGATAGGGTAGAATTTCAGCCCTCCCCCCAGCAGCTGGCTGGGCAGGGAGAGGGGTTGGTTGTATTTTAAGCTGTTGAGTGGTTCAGCAGGAACTTGGAGGCCTCCTTTCCCAGTGGACGCTGGGCTGCCTTCCTGCAGGCCACACGGACTCGAAGGCATGCGGGTACTGCCTGTCTAAGGCCCAGGAACTATTAATATACCTGCAGCCACAGGGCCGGCCCCGTGCTTGGCCAGGCCCTACTCTTATAACCCTTTTTGGTGCATTCCATGTGTCCCCTGTCCCTCTCCTGTAAGTCCCCTTGGTGGGGCCTGATGCTCTTAGCAGTGTGAGCTAATTTGTTTTTTAATTTTTTTCTCTTTTCTCTGCTGACTGAGCTAGCTGAGTGACCAGGCTCTTTTTTTCTGGCCCCTCCATGTGCCAGGTCTTTCTGTCCTTGTTATCTTGGTAGCTCAGAGGGGCTTGGTAACGTGCCCCTCAAGGCCACACATCCTGGCTGAGCCTGGAGTTGATAGCAGGTACTCAGCAGGCATCACCAGCCTTGACTTCTGGGGTACTAGGCCCCCTTCTACCCTCAATGTCCAGGAAGCAGGGTGTGCATATTATAGAAGGGCAAGCAGGGACCTGCAGACCAGTGGGGGAGCCAGGATCTGAACCAGGTCCATGTGCAAGGCCGCCTCCCACGGGGCCTCATCCTTCCTTAGGGCCTGCAGTTCTGGGGAGTTTTCCATCTGGCAGCTATCACCTGGTGCTTTACACATTTCACCTCACAGTCTGAGGAGGTAGCCACCTTCCTACTTGCCCCTGAGCTGAGGCCCCAAGAGAGGTGACATGCCCAGGGTCCCCCAATGACTGCAGGGCAGGGCTAAGGCTGCCCACTTTGTACCCTGCCTCGCTCCAGTGTTGTTGGGTACCCAGCTTCTCTGGGTTAACTATGAAGCCTTCTCCTTCATGGTGGCCTCCAGCTGCCCTCCCTGGGCTCTGGGTGGGCAGACATGCCCTTGATAGTGGTGGCCTCAGAGACAAACCCCAGCTGGCCTAGGGTTTGTCTCTGAGCAGCATGCCTCACTCCTTTTCCTCAGGCTGCCTCTGACTCAGGGCCAGCTGGGGGTTCTGTGGGTGGGATGGGTCCACTGTCATTGCTGGCCAGTGGCAGACTTGACTTCAGAACCACCTTGCTCGCTATGGTTCTTGTCTGATAGGATTGTGCTGAGCCCTTTTTACCCCAGCAGCCTTTCCTCACCTGCTTGGATGGTGGGTCAGATTTCCTGAGGCGCCCTCTCTCCCCTCTTCACTGCCATTCATTGATTGATTGTCCACTTGGGGCTCTCTGGGAGAGCTGGGCCAGGCTCCTCCGCAGGGGCTGGCACAGGCCTGGCTCATGGGCCCAGGAGATGCAGGCAGGCCCAGGCCATGTGTTCTGGGCTTTGTGGGGCCCAGGGCCTGGATGAGGGTGAGCTGCTGGGCTGACTGGGTGGGGGGACTGCTCTGTGTGTGGCCACAAGGTGAGAAATGGTGGAGAGGGATGTTGGGGAGGACTCATCAGTCCAGCTGGAGGCACTTTATTGTTCTCTGATTGGTCCACATTTAGAGGGAGTCTCTGCTCCAATAACTGTGGAATCTGTCACCTCCCCGGGAACACAAATGCACCAGGAAAGTAATCCAGAGTGTCTCTTGCAGCTCAGAAGGGGAAATGGATGATCTATTTGGCAGATTCTCAAAATAGCTGGGATTTCTCCAAGCCCTGTAAACTCCCTAGGCCTAAGCTGGGTGCTGCGGCCTGAGCTGCTTCCTGGCCTCTCACCCTCCTCTGGCCACTGGCTGGGGCAGGTCATGCTGGGAAGCTGTCCCAGGCTGTCCCTGGGGAATTTACCTGCTCCTAGTGTTTTTGAGAGGTTATGTGTACTCAAAAGCCTCTTTCAGCAACCCAGCTCCTGGGGTGTTGCTCTAAGGCCATTCCAGAGGCGATCTGTGGCATGGCTCCTTGGGGGTGCTCAGTCTGGGACGGTTTTATATTTAGCTGGGCAGTGGCTCTGGTGCCACTCGGGTTACATTTGGCAGAGAAGTCGGCAGCACCAGGGCAGGCCCGGGCTCCTTTCCAGCACCGCGGCAGAATTTGATCACGCCAGCCTGGCCCAGAGCAGCTTCGCGTGGGGAGGTTGGTGGTGGGGGCTGACGTTTGGGAGCTGAGGCTGCTGGCCACTGTGGGCAGAGTGGAGCCACAGGGCCAGAGGCAGGCAGCATGGACATGAACTTGAGCATAGTGGCCCGGGAGACCAGCCCCGGTCTCAGGCCCAGCCTCAGCCCTGGCCTTGGTCCTGGCTTTGCTCCTGGCTTTGGTCTCAATGGGCTGCCCCGGCCCATGCCCCCCAAGGCAGCCAAGAAACCTAAAAAAGCTGTTCTCTTCTTTGAGGTGGAGATTCTGGATGCAAAGACGAGGGAAAAGCTGTGTTTCCTGGACAAGGTAGGACCATCTCATTGGCTGTATTGGGCCAAGGGCACTGGGTCAGGGACCCTGCTCTGTCTAGCCCTGGAGCTGTCCAGCTGGACCCGTCATACCCCTGATTCTACCCTGGTGCCCCACCCCCCTGTCCTTCAGAGGGCATATGAGGGGTAGTGTGCCCACTTGGGGTAGAGTGGATAGCCATGGCCATGGATGTGGCCAGGAGCTGGCTTCCAGCTGGAAGGAGGCAGGGCAGTCTCACTGGACCCTGCAGGGATTTTGGGGCCTAGGGAGGTGGAGCACTGGGACCTGTCCCTGCTGAGGCCAGGCCTAGGGGCAGGAGCTTGGGCCATCCTTGGGGAGGACAGAGGCCTTCACTCTGGGGGAGTTTGGGGTAGAAAGTGAAGAGGAGGGGCAGGGAAGCAGGCCTAGCTTTCCGAGCTTAATTAAGCTTGGCTGCCTGGTAAAACCGGAACTCCTGGGCCCACAGCTGTCCCCACACTGGCAGGGCCCTTGATGCTCCTGCCGTGAGCGTGGAGGTGGGTGTTGGACCCTAACCCCTCTTCCCATAGTAGCAGCCTTGACCCTCAATCCATCTTCTCCGTGCCACACCCCCAATCTTGGGCCTGGGCTCCCTCAGGGCTGATGTCCCTCTGGCCTGTGCTTCCCAGGTGGAGCCCCATGCCACCATTGCGGAGATCAAGAACCTCTTCACCAAGTCCCGTGAGTCTAGGGCCCGCTACACTGCTCCCTGTAATCCCTCTGGCCAAGAGCCTCTGGGAGAGACTCCATCCTGTGTGCTTCTCCCCTCAAGGGCCTGCAGAGATGCCCCCTGTGTGTCTCAGGCTTCTCTGGGCTTGGCTGGGGCAGGCGGCCCCATGTGTCCCTCAGCAACGCCCTCGCTGGGCATTCAGAAGGACGAGATCTTGCTTCTGCCCCCGCTTTTCCAGCTCTTCCAAGGCCTAAGAGGCCTTGCCCAGGGTGGGAGGAGCTGTGGGGTCCCAGAATTCTGGAACGCTGAGAAGCTGGCACAGTGGGG
This sequence comes from Loris lydekkerianus, assembly GCA_963574355.1. Taxonomy (NCBI): domain Eukaryota; kingdom Metazoa; phylum Chordata; class Mammalia; order Primates; family Lorisidae; genus Loris; species Loris lydekkerianus. The sequence goes on along the minus strand of CAUYPK010085699.1, from coordinate 27,684 downwards.
TGGGCAGTGGGCAGGCTGAGCCCTGCCTGCTAAGCTGTAGGCTGTGATTGCCCTGTTGTTTCTCCAGATCCGCAGTGGTACCCTGCCCGCCAGTCCCTCCGCCTGGACCCCAGTGAGTACATTTGTCTACTTGGCCCACCCTTGGGCTCCTGGGTGGCATTAGGAGAAGGCCCAGGCAGCCCCTGAGTCCTGGCCTGCCTCTCTGCAGAAGGCAAGTCTCTGAAGGATGAGGATATTCTGCAGAAGCTGCCTGTGGGCACCACGGCCACACTCTATTTCCGGGATCTGGGGGCCCAGATCAGCTGGGTCACGGTGAGTCCTGACCCCATGGACCCTTTTCCCATCAGCCACAGTGGGATGACTCACATTGCTCCCTTGTACCTTCAGGTCTTCCTGACAGAGTATGCGGGGCCCCTTTTTATCTACCTGCTTTTCTACTTCCGGGTGCCCTTCATCTATGGCCATAAATACGACTTTACGTCCAGTCGGCACACGGTGGTGCAGTGAGTGGGGCCAGGCGGGAACAGGGCAATCGGTGGATGAAGGGTGGAAGGCCCACTGGACCAGCTCCAGCTGAGTCCGTTCCTCCTTCCTAGCCTTGCCTGCATCTGCCACTCATTCCACTACATCAAGCGCCTGCTGGAGACGCTCTTTGTGCACCGCTTCTCCCATGGCACCATGCCTCTGCGCAACATCTTCAAAGTGAGAGTCCGGCCCGCCATCCTGGCCCCACCCCTGCAGATTCCTGCCCTAGCCCCGCCCACCATCCCAGCCTCTCCCTCGCAGTGTTGACCCTCGTCCCATCCCTGCCTGGCTCCCTTTCAGAACTGTACCTACTACTGGGGCTTCGCAGCATGGATGGCTTATTACATCAATCACCCACTGTACACGCCCCCCAGTAAGTGGCCTGAGACAGCCCGCCCCAGCCCTGTCCCCTATCCCTACCCCTACCATAGACCCTCCCAGCATCAGTCTCACTTTCCTGCTTCCTCTTCAGCCTATGGAACCCAGCAGGTTAAACTGGCACTGGCCATCTTTGTGGTAAGGAGGCTGGGGGTGGTGTTGGGGTGGGGTGGGGGGACAAAGGGGTCAGCTGGTGGCTCTGGGCTGACCCTGCTCCCCTGACAGATCTGCCAGCTTGGTAACTTCTCCATCCACATGGCCCTGCGGGACCTGCGGCCTGCTGGTGAGTGGCCGCCTGTGGGTTTGGGGTTGGGGTGGGCTCAGGCTAATGGGGGCTGAGGAGGTCTGAACTCGTCTTATCCTGCCTTCTAGGGTCCAAGACCCGGAAGATCCCATACCCCACCAAGAATCCCTTCACGTGGCTCTTCGTGCTGGTGTCCTGCCCCAACTACACCTATGAGGTAAGGGGCTGCCCTGCCTTTGTCCCTTCTGGACCCTAGGGTTCTATGTGGAGGGGCCAGCCCCAGGAAAGGGCTCCTGGTCTGGCAGCTGTTTTTTCAGCCTGCACTTGGAGAAGCCATGACCTTTCTGGCTCTGGGGCTTGAGGGCTGTGTAACACTGGGTTTCTATAACATGCCACTGTCTTCACTTGAGGTTCCCTGACCCCCACTTGGAAAGCAGGGACTGGGGGAGGTGGCTGGCTGAGTCCTGGGCATCCATATGTGCAGGGTTGAGTGAGACTGTACAGAAGTGCCAACCTTGCCCAGCTCTGTCGCCCTTCACTCTCCCATCTCCTCTGCCTTGTAGGTGGGGTCCTGGATTGGCTTTGCCATCATGACACAGTGTCTCCCAGGTGAGTCTGCTGCCCCTTCCTGACCACTGCCCTGTTCATATCTGGGCCAGGCCGCCCTTCTCTGACACGCCTGTTCTTCCTCACAGTGGCTCTTTTCTCCCTTGTGGGCTTCACCCAGATGACCATCTGGGCCAAGGGCAAGCATCGCAGCTACCTGAAGGAGTTCCGTGACTACCCACCCCTGCGCATGCCCATCATTCCTTTCCTGCTCTGAGCCGCTCAGCCAAGCCAGGCTGTCATCCCCTTACCTCAGTGTCATTCTAGGGGAGTAGTGCGGACCACAGCTCTCCAACACCTGGAATAAACCTGCCTGTCCCTGTTAGACTCAGGTCCTGTGTGTTTCTTTTGTGGGCTTGGGCACCACCACGATGCACCTCCCACCCTCTCCATAGCGCAGTAAGAGGTGGGCTCATGCTGAAGGGCTTGGAGGCTTTTATTTCTTTGACTGGTCCACAGGGTGGGGCACAGATTCCCTATAGAGCCACCTCAGGAGCCACCTCTCCAGTCCCCTTGCCTTTGGCAGCCTCTGCCTCCCTCTGTTCCCGTCGCTTCTTCCGCTGGAGCAGCCGCCGTTCCCGTTCAAACTCCTTCATGCGCTTCACGTAGCTACAAGCAGAGCATGAGAAGAGTTACCAGGCTCTCTGGCTGGGACATGGCCCTCTCATAGCCCTGGGAAGTGGATGGGATTGGAGTGGGTATCCCAGAGCACAATGAGGGAGGGCTCTAGGTGGGAAGGCCTGTGTCTATGGTTCATGTCTAGGGGTGCCCAAGCAGGTGCTGGCTGCTTTGACTCCACCCTTTAATTCCTTGGTGGATACCAGTGAGCCCTGGGGCAGCTGTCTAGGTGTTTTTAGACCCCTGCACCATTCAGATTCTTCCTCTGTCCCACCCACTAGGCTCTGGAGAGTCCTCTGTGGGACTAAGGTAGGGCCTGGCTAGAAATAGTTCGCTGTTCTTGGCCTCTGGGGCCACACCCTCCTGAGATCCAGGGCCAGGGATGTGGCAAGGGCTTGGGATGGGCCTGGGGCTCACTCAAGGTGTTCACAGTAGTCCCAGTCATGCTGCTCATGCTTGCAGGCCAGGAAGTTGGGGAAGCTGTCACGCTTGCACTTGAGCAGCCGGATAAGGTAGTGGGCACAGTAGTCCCGCTGCTGGAGCATCAGCTGTGCATCACTCATCTCCTGCTGTGTGGCCACCATCTCTGTGGGAGGAGTGGCCGGGGTTCAGTCAGGCGGGCTTGTGAGCATCTTAATTGCCAGGTGGACTCCTCACAGGGCCGATGCATGCAGCATCAGCCACAATGCACAGGTGTCCCTCCTGGATAACTGGGTGGCAGATGGCAGTGGATTACGGCCAGTAACAGTATCTTGCAGGGGCCGCTTTTTCTAATTTGCACAAAGGCAACCTGGACACTGAAGCCCAGACAGAAGGATGGCTTTGTCCCTATTGCCCCAAATAACCCTGTCTCCATGGCCACTCTGCCTGTGCCACTCTGCAGAGCCCAAGCTCAGGAACAAAATCTCCTTGTATTGGCTCTCTGTGCTCAGTTCCCTGCACCACAGAATGGACTGTCAGGTAACATGAGTTACCTGAGCATGAACTGAGCTAACATACCTGTAAAGTACTTAAGCACATGCCACCAAAGATAGCCAGACCAGTTGTGGGTCCCAGAACCCCTGACCCTGGACAAAGTCAACTTCAGGAGGAGGCTCGCCTGGGCCATTAGGAATTAGCCACATCCCAGCCTAGGCCTGGTGTGCCCAGCAATCCTGTGGTCTTGCTTCAACATCTTGCTCAGCACTCTGCTCTTCCATTTGCATACCCCCTTAGGGGCCACCTTCTCCAGCCTCCCCAACCCTCCTTACCATGACGTCTTTCTTGGCCACGACTCTGGTCTCACTTGGGCCTAGCTCCTCTCCTGCCCCTGTAGCCCTTCACTTTTGGTTCTACCCCATCCCACCACTGCCTAGCCACCCTAGGCTTCCTCTTACAACAGGCTTCCTCAGCCTTTCACTTGCATCCTCCTTTTTCTTCCTGTGGCTCCTCCCATCTGTGCAGCTGCCCAAACACTGGCACCTGAGAGCCCTTTGCTTGATTAGCACTCCTTGTGTTGAAGAGCCCAACATGGTCCCTCCATCCTATATGGTGCCTGAGCCCTAGGCCTGGGCATACACACATAGTCCCCTGCTGGTTCTCATGTCAATGTGATGCCACCTGCACCTGGTTCTTCAGTCAGCAATGCTAGACGCTGCCTTCTTTTGTATCTTAATAGTCACACAACTTAAAATCAAACTCAAGGATTCTGGAGCACTTACTGTGTGCCAAGTTGTGGGGATACAGCAGTGAACACAACACACAAGCATCCCTGTAGTTGAAGGGAAGTACAGAACAAGCGAAGTTTGTCTCGCAGAATATCCGGTAATGATTAAGAATTAGGCAGAAGATGCTGGGTGCAGTGGCTTACAACTGTAATCCTAGCACTCTGGCAGGTGGAGGAAGGTAGATTGCTTGAGCTCTGAAGTTTGAGACAAGCCTGAGTAAAGGCAAGACCCCCATCTCAACTAAAAATAGAAAGACTAGCCAGGCATGCTGGTGGGTGCCTGTAGTCCCAGCTACTGGGGAGAGTGAGGCAAGAGGATTGCTCAAGCCTAGGAGTCAAAGGTTGCTGTGAGTTATGACATCATAGTACTCTACCCAGGGCAACAGAGTGAGACTCTGTCGATTAAAAAAAAAAAAAAAAAAAAAGGGAGAAAAACTGATGTGAGAGAGCAGACAGGGAGAGGGAACATGAGGTGGTGAGGGAATGAGTTACACAGATACCTGGGGGAAGACACTCCAGGTAGCAGAACAAATGCAAAGAAGTGTGAGATTAGACATCAGGATGCCCTGGGGGTTTTGAGCCCAAGCAAGGATGGAGTCCCCAGTTACCGGCACAGCGAAGACGGAGGGAGGGGCAGGCTTTCAGAGACATTCAGGAGCTCTGTTTTAGACCCAGTGATTGTGACAGTTGACACTGTGTGGAGATGCTGAGCAGGCAGTGGGATCCAGGAGTCCCGAGTTAAGGGTCAAGGCCCAGCAGGAGATAAAAACTGTGAGCACTGTATGCAAAAGGTACATGAAGCCAGGGGATGGTGGACAGAAAAGAGAAGGCCTGAGCCCTGGGGCACTCCAAAGGGGAGGTGAAGAAGTATCAGTGAAGCAGTCCCCAGTGAAGTGTCATCAGGGAGCCAGCAGAGGAGAAGCTTCCAGGCAATGGCAGTGATCAACTGTACTTTATCAATTGTGCTTCTTGCTTCTGAAGGTTAGGTAAGAGCTGAGGACTAACAGCCATATAGTTTGGGGAAGGTGCACAGAAACAGGTGCTAAGGAGAGGGAAAAAGTGGGTTTAATCAGGGTAAGCAAAAGAGAAGAGAGGGGGTTGCTGGCATTTGGAAAGGGTGCTGAGGCAGTAGCAAGGAGGTGGGCGAAATGGGTTGTAGGTTCAGCTGAGGCTGAAGGGCTACGTGGAGTTGGGGCACTGGTTATACCACCTCTCAACATTTTCTCAAATCCAACCTGTCTTCACTCCCACCACTTAGTGGTCGTCTGTCTCAAAGTTGTTGCCCACCCTTTGGGCAGACAGCAGGACCTTTTGACAAAGCAAATCTCGTTGTGTACTTGCCTCCCTCTGCTTCTAAGCACTGCTTCTATCTTCTTCCTCCGGTCTACTTCTACTCGCCCTCCTTGGAGTCTTTGCTTTCAGCCACCGCCTCCTGGAAGCCTGACTTGTTACCTACTACGTGTTACTCCCAAGACCTGCCTCATTCCATTATATCCCCCAGCGGGCTATGAGTTCCCTGAAGATAATGCTTGCATTCCCCGCCTCCACCCCCACCCACGTTCCCTGAAGATAATGCTGCATCCCCCGTGCCCAAATTGAGGCCTGCCCAGCGCTGGTGATCAGTACACCTGTGACATTACAACATTAAAAACAAAAGCATCGTGCAGAACAGTCTGCACGTTACAAGCCTCCCTGAGTTTTCTTGTGCATACTTAAAAATAGCAGTCACATCTGGACAGGGATACAACTAACATGTCCCTTCCGTGATAAACCCTCTGTGCTCCCACTGCCCCCAGGACAAAGTCCCACTCTGAGCGTCTCATTCCTCTCCGCTGTTTTCCTAGGCGCCTCTTTCACCCGGAGGTTATACGCAAGCCGTGCCCTTGGCTGGGGATGCCTCCACACTTAGGCAGGGCCACGCGCGCTCTCTGACTCCTCCGGGTCGCATCGCAGCCGGAGCCGATTACAGACACAAGTCGTAAGGCTGGAGCACAGCCCTGGGGACCCTGGGTTCCCGGCACCCGCGCCCCGCTCCCGCCGGCCGCGCCTGCGCACTGGGCCTCACCACGCTCCTTGCGGTCTGGGAAGCCGTAGTCCGGAGGGAAGGTGGGCATCCGCAGGGGGTCGGGCTCCACAGAAGAATCGCCCAGGTAGCGGCGAGCCAGGTGGGCCCCCATGGCTGCTGTCACCGCAGGCCCCCGCAGCAGCCTAGGGTCACCTCGCTCCTACCTGGAAGCACTGCCCCCTTCGCCAGCCACGGCTTCCGGGTCGCTCAGGACACCTCAGGGATCATAGAGATGAACGATTCCAGAGAGTTGCTCTGGTCCGTCTTATTCCACCTGGCGGTAAGAAAGAGGCAGTACAGGTGCGGCGCCCCCTCGCGGAATATAGTAGAACCCCAGAGGGAACGTACCCCAGAATCTTGTGGGACGTCGTTTAGTCGTGAGGGCTGGGGTATTCCTGGTGGCCCAAGTATAGAGCACAAATGCAATTATTTTTCAAAAAATTGTTTTCTTTGAAAACATTTGAATTTCTCTTAATAAAAACACAGAATACCGATTATATAGTGAATGTCATAATTTTTAATAAAATTATTTAAATATTTTGATTGAATTTAATTTAAGTAAATAAATTCAAATTATTTATACATAACATTAGTTAGAGCTGTACATATAAATAAATCCTACTGAATATATTATACATGCACACATACACATACATTTTTTTCATCTGGCAAAGCATTTATTAGACATCTAGCATATACTGGGTCTAGTGGTCAATAGGCAGATATGGTCCCTGCATATTAGTTCGCAGTCTAATAGGACAGGAAAACATTATGTAAAAAATAATGAAATAAGACTAGATTAAAAAATTGTGATATGAAGGGGCCATGAGAAAGAAAAAAAAGAGTAAGTGACATTAGTTTGGATGGCTGGGGGTATAAAGGCATTTCCATTCATTAAAAAAAATTATTTTAGGCATGGGGTCTCACTTTGTCACCTGGGCTGGAATGCAGTGGCACAATCATAGCTCAATCATAGCCTGGAACTCCTGGGCTCAAACAATCCTTGTGCCTCAGACTTCCAAGTAGCTGGGTTACAGGTGTAAGCCATCATCCCTGGCTCCACTCCTCTTTAAGACCATGGTAATCTAGCCTTGGGAACATGATGGATTTTGATGAAGTTTTTCCTTTTATTTTTAGTTGACGCATGGTAATTGTACATATTTAAGGGACATAGTGATTTTCCATACATGTACATAATGTGTAATGATTAAATCAAGTTAGCATATTCATCACCTCAGATATTTATCATTTCTTTGTCTTATGGACATTCAAAATCTCCTCTTCTAGTTTTATGCAAACATACACTAAATTGTTGTTAACCATATTGACCATACAGTGCCACAGAACCCTTGAGCTTATTGTTCCCATCTAGCTGTAATTTTGTAGCTGTTAACCAACCCCTCCATGTTCTTCCTTCCCTCCTATCCTTCCCAGCCTCTTACAATCACTAGAAACTATGTGCTTCTGTAAATTTATTTCTTTTAAGCTTCCACATATGAGTGAGAACAGGTGGTATTTATCTCCCTATGGCCAACTTATTTCACTTAATATAATCTCCTCCAGGCTCATTCATACTTCTGCAAATGACAGGTTTCATTCTTTTCTTTTAAATTTTAGGTTAATATGAGGGTACAAACAACCAAATCAGGATATTTGAATCACATACCTCTTGTAGGTATGTCCTGCACCTAAAACCTGTGCCATACACCCCTACATTGTGCTCATTCAGTGGGAACACCCCAAAGCCCCCCTCCTCTCTTCCCCCTCCCTCATTCCCTCTCTCCCCAACTTGAATTGAAATGAGTTTTTTCCCTATTTGGGCATAAATTAGATCATCTATTGGGTTCATATTAGTATTGAGAACATTGGATATTTGCTTTCCCATTCTTGTGATACTTTACTGAGAAGAATGTGTTTCAACTTCATCCAGCTTAATACAAATGATGTGAAGTCACCATCTTTTTATGGTTGAATAGTATTCCATGGTATGCATATACCACAATTTGTTAATCCATTTCTGAACTGAAATTTAGTTTGTTTCCACATCTTGGTGATTATAAATTGATCTGTGATAAACAATCTAGTGCATATGGCCTTATGATAAAATGATTTTTTTCTTCTGGGTAGATGCCTAGTGGATTGTAGGAGTCAAACGGGAGATATAATTTGAGTTCTTTGAGGATTCTCCATACTTCCTTCCAGAGAGGCTGCAAACTAACATAGGCTGTATTAGTTTGCAGTTTCACCAACAGTGTAAAAGTGTTCCCCTCTTTCCTAGTGCTCTGGGAGACCAAGGCGGGTAGATTGCCTGAGCTTACGCGTTTGAGACCAGCCTGAGCCAGAGCAAGACCTCATCTCTAAAAATAGCCAGGTGTTGTGGCAGGCGCCTGTAATCCCAGCTACCAGAGAAGCTGAGGCAAGAGAATCGCTTGAGCCCAAGAGTTTGAGATTGCTGTGGGCTATGAGGTTATAGCACTCTACTGAGGGCAACAAAATGAGACTTTGTCTCAAAAAAAAAAAAAAAAGTTCCCCTCTCTCCACATCTGTGCTAGCATCTGCAACTTTGGGATTTTGTGATGTGGGCTAATCTTACTGGGGGTAGGTGCTGTCTCAGGGTTTTGATTTGCATTTCTCTGATGATTAGGGATGATGAGCATTTTTTCATGTTTGTTAGCTATTCGTCTATCTTCCTCAGAGAAGTCTTTATTCATGTCTCTTGCCCAGTGATAGATGGGATTGTTAACTCTTTTTGTTGACCAATTTGAGTTCTCTATAGATCTAGTTATCAAACCTTTTGCCACATTTGTAACATGCAAATATCTTTTCCCATTCTAAAGATTGTCTGTTTTCTTTGATTATTGTATTCTTAGTTGTGCAGAAACTTTTCAGTTTAAGTCTCATTTGTTAATTTCTGTTGTTGTTGCAATTGACACAGAAGCCTTCTTCATAAAATCTTTTAAGAGTTTCCCCCACACTTTCTTCTAGGATTTTAATTGTTTCCTGCCTTAGATTTAAATCTTTTTTTTTTTCATCTAGTCAATTTTTGTAGGTGGTGATGGGTGTGGGTTGAGTTTCAGTCTTTTACATGTGGCTATCCAGTTCTCTTAGCACCATTTATTGAATTGTGATTCTTTCCCCCAGTGTATACTTTTGTTATCAAAGATCAGATGGCTATAAGGGACTGGCTTCATCTCTTGGTTTTCTACTTGATTCCAACTGTCTATGTCTCTTGTTTTGTGCCAATACCATGCTATTTTGATCACTGTGGACTTGTAACATAGCCTAAACTCTGGTAGGGTGATGCCTCTGGCTTTGTTTTTATTACTAAGAATTACCTTGGCCATATGAGTTTTTGTCTGGTTCCATACGACATGAAAAACTATTTTTTCCCAAACCTTCATAGTATGATGTTGATACGGGATTTCATTCTTTTTTTATGGCTGAATATTATCCACATTTTCTTTATCCATCCATCAAATGATGGGCACTTAGGTTGATTCCATATCTTGGCTATTATGAATAATGCTGTGATAATTATGGGGGTGAGGTATCTCTTTGATATATTAATTTCTTTTCTTTTGGATAAATATCTACTAGTATTTATATAGTAGCTCTATTTTTAGCTTTTTGAGAAACTTCCATATTGTTTTCCATACTGGCTGTACCAGTTTACGTTCCTACTAACAGTGTGTAAACGTTCCCTTTTCTCTGAATCCTTGCCAGTATTTGTTATTTTTTGTCTTTTTTTATGACAGGCCTTCTAACCAGGATAAGGTGATATCTTACTGTGATTTTTGACTTGCATTTCTGTGATTGGTGATGTTAAGCATTGTTTCATCTTGGCCTTTGGTATGTCTTCTTTTGAATAAATGTCTATTCATATCCTTGCCCACTTAATGGGATTTTTTTTTTCTTTTGAGTTGTTTGAGTTCCTTGTATATTCTGCAGATTAGTCCCTGGTCAGATGAATAATTTGCAAACATTTTCTCTAATTCTACAGGTTGTATCCTCACTCTGTTAATTGTTTTCATTTGCTATGCAAAGGTTATAGCTTGATACAGTTCCATTTATCTGTTTATTTTTGTTGCCTGCGCTTTTGAAGTCTTAACCCACAAGATCTATTGAATATTTTTGTAGAAGTAAGACAAGTTGCAATTCTAATATCCTTCTAGTTGCTACTGTAGTGAAATGGTATTACATTTCACATCTGTTACATTAGGGCTTACCTCTATGCAACTTTAAGAGTGTGATATACTGTTAAATGTCAGTAAGATACTGTGCTCTTTGGCCTCTATGTGCAACTGTAACAAAAGCTGTGGTAATTTGTTACTCTCTCTGGAATCCTAAAGTAGACTGCAAAGGGAAGCCAATTAACAGCATTGGGAAGTGCTGCTTGGTTATGCAAAGAATAAATTTCATTTCACATGTCGTTGTGGGCTAAATTGTGTCTCCAAAAATGTGTAGAAGTCCCAATTGCAAGAACCTATGAATGTGACCTTATTTTAAAATAGGGTCTTTGTTTATGTAATTAAGTTAAGATGTGGTCACACTGATTAGGGTGGGTATGAATCTAGTGTCTGGTGTCCTTATAAAAAGAGGGAAATTAGGACGCAGAGATATGCCCACAGGGATAATGTCATATGACAACAGAGGCAGATTGGAGTGATGCATCTATAATCTATAAATCAAGGAATGCCAGAGATTGCAGGCAACCACCAGAAGGCAGAAGGGGCAAGGAGGGAACGTCCCCCAGAGCCTTCCAAGGGGACATTGCTGTGCCAACACCTTATTTTTGCAGTTCCAGTCTCCAGACTATGAGATTATGATTTTTTGTTTATTAAAGCCACTTATGCCAGTGCATTGCCTCACACCTGCAATCCCAGTGCTTTGGGAGGTTAAAGTGGGAGGATCACTTGAGGTTAAGAGTTTCAGATCAGACTGGGCAATATGGTGAGACTCCATGTCTACAAAACATAAGAAAGACATAGCCAAGAACGGTGGCTGGTGTCTGTCTGTAAACCCAGCTACTTGGGAGGCTGAATGTGGGAGGATGGCTTGAGGCCAGGAGTTTGAGGTTACTCTAGCTTGGGTGACAGGGTGACACCCTGTCTCTTAAAAAAAAAAAAAAAAAGCCATCTAATTTGTGATACTTTGTTATGGCAGCCCCAGGAAACTAACACATGATAAAATTTATCTTTTCTCCTACCTAAACTGTGTGGTGCTTGAAGGGTCCTCACTGCTTCTGTCACTGGCAGTGGCACAACCAGAAGTCACAGGATGCAGACACAGGGTAATGTTGCTGCGTTTAGAATTATGGTTGTTCCATGACAGCTCTGATCACAGGATCCCAAGTGACAGTGGTATCTTGCGTTCTCCTCCCCACCCCTCACAGCCACTTTCTTTTTCTCATCAACCTGTGTTCTTTAATACATTCATTTTGTGTTTGTAGTACGTGAGGTCCTCTAAACAAGAAGGATAGCTCTGCCTGGGTGTTATGTGAAAGGGTCGCATGCACATATATGCAAAGCCCCCATCCCCCCCATGCTCAAGGAGCCAAGAAACCAAAAAAATGAGGCAGACAAATCCATTTTGTCCATATAGGGTGATTTATGTAGAGGAACTTACTGGCTGAGCATAGTCTTGGGTGGCTGCAAAACAGGCCAATCCCCTAGACATATGAGTTATGTCTTGGGGAAAAAGTACACATGCTCTGGAAGGAATGTGTAGGTGGCCACGTCACAACTATTACATATGCAACAACACTGGGACTGTTTGGGAGGAAAGTTGAAACTTACAAAGAGTAGGTGTTTCTATATACAGAAACATTAGACATTTCAGAGGCATTTCCAGACTGAGGGTAGTCAGGCATATCAGCATTTTTTTTTTTTTTCTTTGAGTCACTCTGTTCCTCTGGGTAGGGTGCCAGTGGCATCATCATAGCTCACAGCAACCTCAAACTCTTGAGCTCAAGTGATCTTCCTGTCTCAACCTCCCCAGTAGTTGGGACTATAGGTACTTGCCACAATGCTCAGCTAGTTTTTTTTTCTTCTATTTTTTTTGAATACCTGGCTAATTTTCCCATTTTTTTTGATGGGGTCTTACTCTTTCTCAGATTGAGACTCCTGAGCTCAAGCAATCTACCTGCCTCAGCCTCTCAGAGTGCCAGAATTACAAGTGTGATCTACCATACCCAGCTTGGCATATTAGCATTTAAAAATAAAGTCACACTTGTCCCCACAATGGGTCAAAGGGAAGTCCTAGGTCAGAATGCTTTTATATAATAGTTATATGGCCTGAAAAAGTGTGACAGTTCTCTGTAATATGGGGATATCAATTTTAATGTTGTACAGATTAAATGTGTGTGTGCATACATGTGCGTATTTTGAGACAAGGTCTCACTCTATTGGCTCAGCTAGAGTGCAGTGATGTGTCTTCATAGTTCACAGCAGCCTCAAACTCCTGGGCTCAAGCAGTCCTCATGGCTCGGCCTCCTGAATAGCAGGAACTACAGGTATGGACTACCATGCTTGGCTAATTTTTTTTTCTTTTTTGTAGAGATGAAGTCTTGCCCTTGCTCAAGCCAGTCTCAAACTCCTAGACTCAAGTGATCTTCCTGCTTGGGGCTCCCAGAGTGTTAGGATTAAAGGTGTGATCCCCTACTCCCAGCCCAAAATGAAGTTAATTTACATGAAATACAGCAGTAGTTGGCATATAGTATTAGAGAAATGCTACTTGGTTATTATTATTATTATTTACCTATATATTTTATAAATGACAGTTTCAGGCCTTAAGGATACAGCAGTGAACGAGAGAGACAAATGGGGTGGGGAGAGTGGAAATCCCTCTCCACTTACACCCATGTAGATGTGGGGTTTTATTTATATTTATTTATTTATTTATTTTCCAGACAATGTTGTCCAGGCTAGAGTGCAGTGGCATCATCACAGCTCACTGCAACCTTTAACGCCTGGGCTCAAGCAATCCTCCTGCCTCAGCCTCCCGAGTACCTGCGACTACAGGTGTGTACAACCATGTCCAGTTAATTTATTTTTATTTTTTTTGTAGAGATGAGGTCTCACTGCTGCCTAAACTGGTCTCAAACTCCTGGCCTTAAGCAATTCTCCTGCCTCAGGTTCTCAAAATGTTGGGATTGCAGGCATCTGACTGCACCTGTCCATCTCTGGTCTTCCAGGCATCTGATTCATCGGCAAATTCCTTTGGCTCCACCATTCAGATCACTCATGACACAGCCCTTTCCTAGACCCCTCCCGTAGCCACCAGTTCTATCCAAGACACTTCCATCTCTTCCTATCCTGTTTCCTATCCTCACCTTAGCCAATCTCTTGCCCACTCTCAAGGTGCACCTGTCACGGTGGAAATCTGATCATGTTATTCCTCTGCTGAAACCCTCCCATGGCTCCTTATTTCCAGATGCGGCAAAAGCTGGACTCATCCTGAAACTCTGTGTTTTTGGAAGCCTGGGGTGGGGCCTCAGAACCTGCATTTGTAACAACTTCTCAGGTGATAGTGATTTTGGCCTGGGGACATCTTGGGAGAATTGCTGAGTTAAGTGGTCATGTGCTGACACAGAGAAGTGACCACTGATATAGTGTTTTCTTCTCTTTTTTTGAGACAGAGTCTCACTTGGTTGAGTGATATGACTTCACAGCTCACAGCAACCTCAAACTCTCGGGCTTAAGTGATGATCTAACCTTAGCCTCCCAAGTAGCTGGGACTACAGGTGCCTGCCACAACACCTGCCTATTTTTAGAGATGGGGTCTTGCTCTAGCTCAGGCTGGTCTTGAACTCCTGAGGTCAAGGAATGTACCTGCCTTGACCTCCCAGAGTGCTAGGATTACAATCGTGAACTACTATGCCTGGCCATCGGTATATTAAGTGACAAAAGCCCTTTCCAGGGTTACCTGTGACCTCTCCATGTCCCTGTTCCTGTCCCCAGACACCACATTGATAGGTGATTCTTGGATTCTTCTAGACTCAAGAGGGTACCATTCACATTGTGGTCTTTGTGAATGAACCTCCAGGAGTTGTGCAGTGTACAAACTGCACAGCTGTCTGGGTAGCCCCTGTCCTGTCTTGTGTGTCTTTCCTCACCCTCCCTTTCCCTGTGCTTCAACTGCTTACCCAGAGGTCAGAGCTGGAAGGGAACCCAGGGACACAAATTATAGTGCCAGCTCACTCTCCCTTTATGACCTCTGGAAGTGACTTCAGCTCTCAGAGACTCAGTTTATTCATCTGTAAAATGGGATCAGGAATAGTAATGTCTACCTCATAAGGTTCCCAGGTCTTCACAGAGTCTACCCCTTTATTTTTCTATTTAGTACCATCTAAGCTAAGATCCATTTGATTGATTTTTCTTGTTTACTACTGATTTCTGCACTTTAATATAATTTATTTTTCTTTTTCTATGTTTGTTGCTTGAAGTAGAAAGTCTCTCCTCTTGAGTCTGCTTCGTGGGGTAGGGAATTTTGTCTGTCTTGTATTCCTGTACCTAGAATAGAGCTGACACATAGTAGATGCTTAGAAAATTTGTTTTGTTGAGTAAACTTGAGTAATGAATAAACCAATAAGGAGGCTGGAGGATTAGATGGTTGTATGAAAAACACTCAAGGCCTGGTATGCAGTAGGTGCTCAATACATGTTCACTGTTATTACTTCCATCCAGGTCACAGACTCTAATGAGAAGGCCAAAGAAAAAGGGCTACTGTGATGAGTTATTTCCTACTAGTATTTATATGGTAAGTAGAAGCTGAAGGCATCCAACCAAGGGATGACTTGGTGGGGATGTGGGTGGCTCATTCTATTTTAAGGTCCCAGGACCTTGGCCTCTCAAAGTGCCAGGATTACAGGTGTGACTGAAATGACTCAGTCTAGCCTGTCTTTACTCAGAGTTGGGGACCTGGGGCACGGGTTGATTTTAGGCAGCATGTACGAGGGTGAGGAGGGGTTTGGGCCTCAGTTATAATCCATATCCTTCCTATTTTTTCTTTATTTTTGTGAATTAAAAAATGTTTATTTTTCTATCTTCCTCCCTCCCTCCCTCCCTCCCTCCCTCCCTCCCTCCCTCCCTCCCTTCTTACCTAAAGGTGTTACTCTGTCATTCATCATAGCTCACTGCAGCCTTGAAATCCTGGGCTCAAGCAATCCTGTCTCAGCTGCCAGGACAGATGGGATTACAGGCATACACCACCATGCCTGACTGTTTAAAAAATAATTTTCATTGTAGAGATGAAGTCTCACTGTATTGCCCAGGTTGGTCTTGAAGTCCTGGGCTTAAGGGATCCTCCTGCCTTGGCCTCCCAAATTGCCAGGATTATAGGTGTGAACCACTGCACCTGGCCTCCTTCCTGTTTTTTTCTCTATCAACCGTCTGACTAGGAAACTGTCCCCTGCCCAGTGGCCCAATGCCCCAGGTGACTTGGTTTGCTGTCCACAGCTCCCCGCCTCTGTCCCTTCTTTCTTCCCTCACTCTCTGGTCCTGCCCCTCTGATCGACACCAGGTAGGGGTTACATTAGCATTTTTGTGAGCAGAGCAGCCTCAGAGGCTCCTGGTGAGCCTGGGATAAGGAAGGGAATTCTGAGTGGTATCTGCACCTCACCATGGGCTGTAGAATGGAAGATCAGGTGATCTCAGTAATTTAGTTTGAGGGAAGGAGGAAAAACAAAGCCAGCAAGGCCTTACCAGAAAACCCTTGGGGAAGCCCTCACTTCCGCCTAGAAGGCAGACAAAACACTTCTAATATGGGTGGGGCGCTAAGGACACGTGGAGATTGCTGCTGTGTTGAGGGTGGCTGGCTGGTGTTTAAGGGATGAGTGAGGACCTGGGGTGGCCTGGCCCATCGGACTAGCTTTAGTCAGGGCTTGCTTGGTAGGCAGCATGGTCACTCATTCATTCAACAAACATTCACTGGGTACTTATCCCGTGGCAGGCAGTAAGAAATGGTGATGAAAATGACACAATTCCCTGTCCTTGTGGAGCTCAGCTGCCAATGGGGAGAAGACAAGCAGTGAACAGTTAAAGAATTGAGATGCATGCAAGGAGAAAAATAGCCAATAGAGTATATGAGGAAAAGCTGGCTGGAATGATAAGTATGGACGTTTAAAAAAAATGATTTTCTTTTGAGACAAGATCTTGTTCTCATGCCCAGGCTGGAGTGCAGAGGCCTCATCACAGTTCACTGCAACCTGAAGTTCCTGAGCTCTAGTAATCCTCTTGCCTTAGCCTCCTGGGTAGCTGGGGCTACAGATTTACACCACCATGCCTGGTGAATTTTTTAATTTTTTTGCAAAGATTGGGTCTTGCTATGTTGCCCAGGCTAAACTAAAATTCTAGGCCTCAAGCAAGCCTCCTGCCTCTGCCTCCCAAAATGGGATTTCTGGCATGAGCCATTGCACCTGGCCTTAAATCGGGTCATTCTAGAAGGCTTTATTGAGAGGGTGACATTCTCCTTCAGACTTCCTGTTGCTCTCCTCAGGCACTTTGCACAGCCCAGAATGATCTTTCTTTGAGACAGAGTTTTACTTTGTCGCCCTCAGTAGAATGCTGTGGCATCACAGCAACCTCCAACTCCTGGGCTCAAGTGATCTTCTTGCCTGTTTTTTTTATTTTTTTTATTTTTATTTTAGTAGAGACAGGGTCTCCCTTTTGCTTAGGCTGGTCTAGAACTCACGAGCTCAAGCAATCCACCCTCCTCGGCCTCCCAGAGTGCTGGGATTACAGGCATGAGCCCGGCCTTTCTCTAGATATTCACATGACTTTTTCTTTACCTCCTTCAGGCCAGTTCAAAGGTTATCTTTCCAAGAAGGTCTTTTAAATTCTAAGCACTTAATGGCTATCTCAGTTTGTTAGTGTTGCTATTACAAAATACTTGAGTGTGAGTAGTTTGTTTGTTTGTTTATTTATTTATTGAGACAGAGTCTCACTCTGTCACCATGAGTAGAGTGCCATGGTGCCATATCTTATAGCAACCTCAAACTCCTGGGCTCAAGTGATCCTCCTTCCTCAGCCTCCCAGGTAGCTGGGTCTGCAGGTACCCACTGCAATGCCTGGCTAGTTTTTCTATTTTTAGTAGAGATGGGGTCTTGTTTTTGCTCAGGCTGGTCTTGAGCTCCTGAGCTCAAGCAATCCACTTGCCTCAGCCTCCTAAAGTGCTAGGATTACAGACATGAGCCACCATGCCTGGCTAGAGGCTGGGTAGTTTATAAAGAACAGAAATTTGTTGCTCATAATTCTAGAGCAGTGGTTCTCAACCTTCCTAATGCTGCTAGCAATGAAAATAATTTTATAGTTGGGGGTCACCACAACATGAAGAACTGTATTAAAGGGTTGTGGCATTAGGAAGGTTGAGAACCACTGTTCTAGAGGCTGGGAAGTCCAAGATCAAGGTGTTGGCAGCCTCAGTGTCTGCTGAGAGCTTGGTCTCTACATCCAAGATAGATCCTTGTTGGTGGGTCTTCTGGTGGGGACAAATGCTGTGTCACTCTGAAGCCTCTCTTTTTCTGAGACAGGATCTCACTGTGTCACCCAGGCTGGAGTTGCAGTGGTGTCATCATAGCTCACTGCAACCTCAAACTCCTGTGTTCAAACAATCCTCCTGTCTCAGCCTCCTAAATAGCTGGGACTGCTGCACCTGCATTTTTCTTCTTTTTCTACTGAGGACTATCTAATAGAACCTTTAAGATATTTTTGAGTTATTTCTTTCATTCATTACCTGTATCCCTGTTGCTGCTCCCAAAGGTTGGATTTTGTTGTTGTTGTTAGTCAGTGTATTCCTAGTTCCTGGAACAGAGCCTAATACATAGTAGGTGGTCAATACATATCTGTTGAATGAATGAATGAACAAACGAATCCCTATCTGATATATCAGGACAGGAATGTTCAGAGATGTTCTAGTTCCCTGAGGTCACACAGTGAGAAGGGGGCAGACCTGAGGGAAGCTGGAGCCTAATGTTGTACTCAGTTGATAGAGCTGGATTCCACCCGTTCCTGAGTAGCTCTGTGTGCCAGGTCTTGAGAGATGACATTGATCACGCAGCCATCTCCATGTAAGTGTGACACAGTGTGAGACCACACACCACCCTGCCTCAGGCTTTATTGCATTTACCTTGCTCCAGGAGACCCACCCATGTCAAAGAGTGCTCTTTTAAAAAAAAAATTCAGATTAATGTGAGGGTCCAAATGATTAGGTTACATTGTTGCATTTATTAGGTAAAGTCCAAGTGGTAGTTGAGCTCTTCACCCAGGAAGTGTGCCATACACCCTTACATGGTACCTGTCAGGTGAGAGTTCACTTCCTCCCTGCACTTGAATTTAATGGTGTTTTTTTTCTTGTGTTGGCATGTAGTTGCTCATCTACTGGTTTCATAGTATACTTGAGTACATTGGATGCTTGCTTTTCCATTCTTATGATACTTTACTTAGGAGGATGTTCTCCAAACCCTTCCAGGTGAAATACAAAAGATGTAAAGTCTTCATATTTATTTATGGCTGAATAGTACTCCATGGTACACATACACCACAGTTTATTAATCCATTCATGGGTTGATGGACACCTGGGTTGTTTCTACACTTGGCAATTGTGAATGGAGCTGCGATAAACATTCAAGTGCAAATGTCCTTATGGTAAAATGATTTTTTTTTCCTTTTGGCTAGATTCTAGTAAAGGGATTGTGGGATCAAATGGAAGGTCTACTTTTAGCTCTTTGAAGATTGTCCATGTTTCTCTTCAAAAAGGCTGTATAAGTTTGCAACCCCACCAACCACGTATAAGTGTTCCCTTCACTCCACACCAGCACCAGCATCTGCAGCTTTGGGTCTTTGTGATGTGGGCTGTTCTCACTGGGGTGAGGTGTTATCTCAGGGTAGTTTCGACTTGCATTTCTCGGTTGATTAGGGACAATACCTCAAAGAGTGCTCTTGATGGTCAGAGATGCCGTCCTTCCTATATACCCACCTCCCCCTCACTTGCTTCTTCCCTTCTACTCTCCACATTTATTTGGAACTTTTCTCCATTTAGCTGGAGCCTGATAATCCCTGTGTGTGCAGTAGTTGTTTGCTGAGCAGGCGTGCTCTTCATATAATTTAATGGGGTATAAATGTATAGGGCTCAAGCACAATGTGGACTTTGCCCAATTTTGTTACATGGGTATATGGTGTAGTGGTGAAGCCAGGGCTTTTAGGGTATCCAACACCTGAATAATGTACATTGTACAAATTAAGTAATTTATCTTCCTTCCCCCCACCTTTCCAAGTCTCCATGGTCTGTCATTCCACATTCTGTATCTGTGTGTTCACATTACTTAGCTCCCACTTACAAGGGAGAATGCGTGGTATTTGTCTTTCTGTGTCTGACTTATTTCATTTAAGATAATGGACTCCAGTTCCATCTATGTTGCTGCAAAAGACATGATCTCATTCTTCTTTTATGGCTGAATAGTATTCTGTTGGGTATATAGACCACATTTTCTTCATCTAGTCATCCTTTGATGGGCACAGGAGTTGATTTTGTATCTTTGCTATTGTGAGTGGTGCTGTGATAAACATATGAGTGCAGGTATCCTTTTGATATAACGATTTCTTTTCCTTTGGACAGATACCCATACTGGAATTTCTGGATCAAATGGTAGATCTACTTTTTTTTTTTTGAGACAGAGTCTCAAGCTGTGGCCCTGGGTAATGTGCCATAGAGTCCTAGCTCACAGCAACCTCCAACTCAGGCTCAAGCGATCTTCTTGCCTCAGTTTTCTATTTTTAGTAGAGATGGGGTCTTGCTTTTGCTCAGGCTGGTCTTGAACTCGTAGCTCAAGCAATCCACCTGCCTCAGCCTTCCAGAGTGCTGAGATTACAGGCCTGAGCCATTGTGCCTGGCCAGGAGATCTATTTTTACTTCTTTGAGAAATCTCTGTGCTATTTTTTCTATACAGGTCGTACAAATTTACATTTCTTCCAAAAGTACATGAGTGTTCCCTTTAGTCTGCATCCTTGCCAGTGTTTGTTATTTTTGATTTTTTAGTAATAGCCATTTTAACTGGGGTAAGATGATTTTTCATTGTGGTTTTAATTTGCATTTCTCTGATGATTACTGATGCCACGCATTTTTTTTATATGCTTCTTGGCCATTTTTATGTCTTCTTTTAAGAAATGTCTATTCACGTCCTTTGCAGACAGGCATTTTCCCCCTTCCTAAATAAGTCTCTATTTGGCTGTCTTTAAAATGGGTGCAGTCACAGCTGCCCTTATGCAGGTTGGAAAGGTTCTGTGACTTCAAGCAGTAAGACAGAAGAAATCCCTGCCTCTGGTGTCAGCTTTTAATGGAAAGTGAGCTGATCTGTGGCCATTCTTCTGTCTCAACCAGGGCAGGGGCCACACCCCCTGCCCACCTGCTGGGAAAGATTTTCCACTTGTGGAGACTCTGGATTGCTTATTTCAAGACTGTCAGATGAGAAATATATTCTGTTTTGTTTAAGCCACTCTTGTTCTGAATATCTGTTATGTAAACCCAGCCTACTATTCTAACTTTTACATGGGCCAGGTGGATTTAAAGTTTTTTTTTACATACTTGAGCTCAGGAGTTTGAGAACAGTCTGAGCAAAAGTGAGACACCATCTCTATTACAAATAGAAAACTTAGCTGGGCATTGTGGCAGGTGCCTCTAGTCCCAACTATTCAGGAGTCTGAGGTAGGAAGATTGTTTGATCCCAGGAGTCTGAGGTTGCTGTGAGCCAGGTGGATGCCATGTCACTCTAGCCTGGGCAACAGAGCGAGACTGTCTCAAAAATTTTTTTTCCAAATTGTTTAAACCGATTTGAGTTGCATTTCCTCTTACTTTTAGTGGAATGCCCCTAAAAAGGGCTTGGGGTCTTGCCTTTTGGGGCACATATTAGTTTCCTATGGTGACTCTAACAAATCACTAAATAATGAAAACTGAAGTAGACTCTTTTATAGTTTTGGAGGTCAGAAGACCAAAATCAGTTTCACTGGGCTGAAACTAAGGGGTTGGCTGGGCCATGCTCCCTCTAAAAACTGTAGTGGACACATCTGTCTTCTTGCTTTCCCAGCATTCCTTAGTTGGTGGCCCTTTCTTATATCTTCAAAGCCAGCAGCATAGCCTCTTTCGTCGGTGGCCACACTGCCTTCTTCTGAGTCAAATCTCTGACTTTCTCCCTTTTACAAGGACACTTGTGATGGACCCACCTGGGCAATTCAGGATAATATCTTCATTTCAAGACCCTTAATTTAATCATATCTACAAACCCCCTCTGCTGAAGAAGGTCACATTTCCAGGTCTTGAGGAATAAACACATGGATATCTTTGGGAGTCAGTTTTATTCAGCTGACTGTGCAATAGCAGGACACCATTTGGGTGCCTTTTCTGTGGAGGCAAGAGAGAAAATGATAGATATGGGTGAGGACTAAAGAGAAATAGGGCTAGAAGAGGTTTCTGCATGAAAAGTGTCAATCAAGGTAAAGTACAGAAAATGGAGACTGCTCCAGGTACTTGGAGAAGGAAGGGATTGAATATAGGGAATTAGGAACTTACAGCATCATTAAGAAGGCTGGAGGGTTAGGAGTGTTAGGAATATGCTCATCAGGTAGCCCTGAAAATCCTCTTGAACTATTTTTTTTGGTAACATAACATCATTTATCATAATATCTATTTTTTTTTTTTTTTTTTTTTGAGACAGGGTCTCCCTCTCTGTCCTAGGCTGGAATATAGTGGCATCATCATAGTTCACCGTAGTCTTGCACTCTTGGATCACTCAAGTGATCCTCCTGTCTCAGCATCTCAAGTAGCTGGGGCTACAGGTGCACACTACCATGCCCAGCTATTTTTTAAAAAATTTTTTTGTACAGATAGGGTCTCACTGTGTTGCTCAGGCTGGTCTTGAATTCCTGGCCTCAGGTGATCCTCCAGCCTCATTCTCCCCTGTAGCTGGAATTATAGGTGTGTGTCACTATGCCCAGCTCTATTCTATTATAATAGGAATTGAATAATTGTGTGCTAGTTGCTTGTTCAATGTCTAGCCCCTTCTCCCCATGTACTGCTTCATATTGTTCATTGTTGTTTTCTTCTGGTCCAGCATGACACACAACAAGCCAGAGTGGCTCAATGACTTTTTAGTTTTTGAGACAGAGTCTGACTTTGTCACCCTGGGTAGAGTGCTGTGCCATGATGGCTCACTGAAACCTCAAAATCTTGGGCTTAAGCGATACTCTTGCCTCAGCCTCCCTAGTAGCTGGAACTACAGATGCCCATCAAAATGCCTGGCTAGTTTTTCTATTTTTATTAGAGATGAGGTCTCACTCTTGCTCAGGCTGGTCTCAAACTCCTGAGCTCAAGTGATCCACCTGCTTTGGCCTCGCAGAGTGGTAGGATTATAGGTGTGAGCCACCGCATGCAGCCTTCAATGACTATTTTTACCAACCAAGTAAAATACGGGGCTTGCAGCAGTCACTGGGGACTGGATTCTGGTTGAGATTTTCCAGAAGTTGAGTCACACAAACACGTAGAACTTGCCTTTAATGTTTCTTTCTTTCACTCCTATACCTAATCACTGGGTCTCACCAGCTCACCTGCGTGTCTACTTCTCTCTGAATCTCCCTGAATATCATACTCCTTCTTCCATCCTGTTATAGTACGTGAACTCTGAGGAGTGTCCATAGCATGGGTTCCCAGTGGAGGGTGACTCTGGTCCCAAGAAATGTTTGGACATGTCTGAAGACGTTTACAAATATTTTAAATTTCATTGTTATTTATTTAGAGACAGGATCTCACTCTGTCACCCATGCTGGAGCATAATAGTGTGATCACCTCTCACTGTAACCTCAAACTCCTGAGCTCAAGCGATCCTCTTGCCTCAGCCTCCCAAAGTGCTGAGATTACAGGTGTGACTTTGCCCAGCCTAGAAGTATTTTTGCTTGGGGGCCAGTGCTACTGGCACTGAGTGGATCAGGACCAGGGATATTGCTAAACATCTCACACCAGACACATGTGGGATGGCCCCTACTGCAAAGAAGGATCCAGGCCCATGTGCCAAGGGTGTTGAGGTTGGCAAATCCCAACTCTAAGGTGACCCTGTGCTTGGGCACTTGATCTCACACTTAGTGGGCTAACCAAGAATGTAGTTGCAACCATTCTACCTTGTATTTCCTGTGTCATCAGATTTTCTGTCTCCAGTGGGTCTTTTGCATCAGCATACAACATACTTTAAAATTTCCTAACTCCTCCTCACTCAACTCTGCATTCTCCTCCATTTGCTATCATTTCTCTGCCCCCATTCCACCCCATTTTGAGATAGAGTCTCACTATGTCGCCCTTGGTGGAGTACCATAGCATCACAGCTCACAGAAACTTCAAACTCTTGAGCAATTCTCTTGCCTCAGCCTCCCAAGTAGCTGGGACTGCAGGTGCCCACCACAAAGGCCTGGCTATTTTTTGGTTTTAGTTGTCATTGTTGTTTGGCAGATCCGGGCTGGATTTGAATCCATCAGCCCCGGTGTATGTGGCTGGCTCCCTAGCCACTGAGCTACAGGTGCCGAGCCCCCCCCCCATCTCTTTTTCAAATTGAGATAGAGTCTTTCTCAGTAGCCCAGGCTAGGATGCAGTGGCCTCTTCACAGCTCACTGTAACCTCAAACTCTTAGGCTTAAGCGGTCCTCTTACTTCTGCCTCCTGAGTAGTTGGGACTACAGGCTACCACCACTACACCTGGGGAATTTTTCTTTTTTTGTAGAGACAGGGACTTGCTCTTGTTCAGGGTGGTCTCCAACTTCTGACCTCATGTGCTTCTCCCACCTCAGCCTCCCAAAGTGCTAGGATTACAGGCATGAGCCACCTCCCCTGACCTCTCTGCTTCTCTTTGCAGCAGAAATTAAACAATGGTCCTTTCTACTCATTCTCCACATTGTGTTTCCTCCCCAGTAGAGGCTGAAGCCTCTCCAGTTAGGGTCCCCCAACAGTCCCCCAACTCCACTATCTTTGGGTCAAGGTCACCGATGACCTTCACATTGTCAGGGTCAGGTTCAATTCTCAGTTCTTCTCTGACTGTCTCTCAGCAGCATTTGGCTCATTGGGTTCTATTCCTTCTTCACTCAACTCTCCCACCTCTCTGGTAACTTATTCTTAGTCTCCTTTCCTAGTTTCCTTCAGCTTTCTGTATCAGAGAGAACTCAGTCTTTGGACCTTATAGTAGGTTCAATTGTGTCTCCCCAAAATGATATACCCTCATTTCTAAGCCCTGGAATCTGGGAATGTGACAATTAGGAAAAGAATTCCAGCAGATGTCATTAAGTAAAGGATCTAAAGATGAGATTGTTCTGGATTTAGGGTAGACCCTACATCCAATGAAAAAAGAGGGAGATTTAAGACACAGAGACACCCAGAAGGCCATGTGATGGCGGAGACAGAGAATGCGGTGATGTGGTCACGAGCCAAGGAACATTTGGAGCCATCGAGGCAAGGAAGGACCCTCTCCTGAGGGAGCATGGTCCTCTGACATCTTGGTTTCACACTTCTTGCTCTAGAATTGTGAGAGAATTAATTTCCTTTTTTAAAAGTCAAGTTTGTGGTACTTTGTCATGTCATCCCCAGGAAACTAATACAGACCTCTGATTCATCCTGCCTCACTTGATGAGCTCACCCATCTCATGGTAGAGGCTGGTGCCATGCTTCTTGTACAGTCTGCAGGACTTTGAGCCAAAGAAACCTCTTTTCTTTATAAATTATTCATCCTCAGGTATTCCTTTATAGCAGTGTAAAACAGACTAAGACAGGAATCATCAATGATTTGGGATGGCAGCCCTTTTGAGAAATACAGGCAGGATGCCCTCTTGGACAGGGTGCTTCAAATGGCTTCAGTCTGGTTATTTCACAGGCTTCACCTGGATCATAGGAAAACTGCCACATCCTTGCCATACAAAATGATGTAGCCACTCCCATTGTACTATCCTTTTGCTTTGTGTCTTTTGGAAGTGAGTCAAAACGCCATCATTTGGCTTCCACAAGGGGTGGCAAGCCTTTTCCTCCCCTTGTAAGTTTAACCTTTTAAATACCCTCATGCCAAGCTTAGGTTGCATCATAGATGATTCACATATGACTCTCAGACTTTGCAAGTTCTGCAGATGTGACTGTCATAGCCAGCCTTGAAGACAGTTCTCAGTGATCCTTGCATCC
The DNA here is from genome assembly GCA_963574355.1 of Loris lydekkerianus. Taxonomy (NCBI): domain Eukaryota; kingdom Metazoa; phylum Chordata; class Mammalia; order Primates; family Lorisidae; genus Loris; species Loris lydekkerianus. Next base: position 2,353 of record CAUYPK010085699.1, on the reverse strand, counting down.
TGGTGTTCATGCCCTTGCGTGGTCTTCTCCCAGAATGACTAAGAGCTGGTCCACGTGATAAATGGAGCACCGTATCATGGAGATCGTAGTATGTGACTTGTGAGCTTAAGTACTAAAAGGCATTGCGTTTTCCACCTTGGCCTCCACCATATTGTGAGGACAGTCAATCAGCCTTTTGGAGAGACTCAGGCTGGTAACGGGTACCTGATTTCAAGGAGCTCACCCAGTTGAGCCCCTCAAAATCCTTGAGTTACAGGCATGGCCTTAGCATCATGCTGATCAATACCATTTCTTCTATCACTCTCATCCTCTTTTCCTGTCCTCCTTCTCTCCTGTTATTTAATTTTTTTTTCTGTTATTTCCCCTTCACTTTTTCCTTTTCCTTTTCTTTTACCCTTTTCTTCTTTTTCCCTCTTTCTTTCTTTTCCTTTTCTTTCTCTCAACTCACTCTTTACCCTTCTCCTCCTTTTAGCCTCATACCAAGAGGCCTCTTCATCATCTAAAACCTGAGACAAGGTAATTTAAAGCAAAGAAGGAAGCGAGAAGGAAAAATGAGCATAAGGAAGTGAATAAGAAGAAAACACACATGAGGAGGAACCAACGGAAAAATTCAAGCACCATGAAAAACAAAAATAGAGCAACTCGTCCAAGGGACCATGAGGCAACTTTTACAGAAGACTATTACTATAAAGAATTAATGAATTGATGGGACTACACCTGCTGTGCACCTTACAAAGGTACATGTGAAACACCTTACAAAGGTACATGTGAAACATTTACTCTACAAAGGTAAATGTAGAATATAATTGTCTTAACACAATAACTAAGAAAATGCCAGGAAGACTATGTTAACCAGTGTGATGAAAATGTGTCAAACTGTTTATAAAACCAGTGTATGGTGCCCCATGATTGCATTGATGTACACAGCTATGATTTAATATTAATAAAAAAAAAGAAACTCACACAATAAAAAAAAGAATTAATGGATTTTACAGAAAGGGAATTTAAAATATGGATGTTTAAGACAATAAAGGGAATGGATGAGAAAATGGAAAGACAGAACCAAAAGTTGGATGAGAGATATGTAGAATATAGAAAGGATACAAAGCACTTAAGGAAATGAAGGAGACAATCAGGGAATATAAAGATACAATAGAAAGTATGAAAAATAGACCATGGAGAGGAAAGAACATCAGAGCTAGAGGATAAAGTGTTTGAGTTAAACCAGGTAGTTACAGAGACAGAAAAGAAGAGAGAGAAATCAGAGCAGGTGTTTAGAAAACTATGAGACTCCATGAAATGTTCAAACATATGGATAATAGGGATCTCTGAAGGGAGAGAAGATTGTTCCAAAGGTTTGGAAGCTCTACTGGAGACTCTCATTAATGAAAACTTCCCATGTTTTACTAAAGATCCCAACACATTCCTTTCAGATGGATATAGAACCCTGGGTCATCTCAACTCTAACGGAGCATCTCCAAGACACATTGTAATGAACCTATCCAAAGTCAAGATGAAGGAGAAAATTCTGCAAGCAGCTAGGAGTAAGTCCAATTGACCAACAGGGGCAGAGCCATTAGGATGACAGCAGACTTTTCAATTGAAACTTTCTAACCCAGAAGAGCATGATCATCCACCCTCAACATTCTTAAACAAAACAATTTTCAGTCCAGAATTATGTATTCTGCTAAACTAAGCTTAAAAATTGATGGAGAAATCAAATTTTTTGTGGATATAAAAGTGCTGATGAAATCTGCCACAACAAAACCAGCTCTATGGGAAATACTTAGATCTGTTCTCAACACTGATCACCAAAATGGACCACCACCAAAGTAAATACCTAGAAGATAAAGACTAAAACTTAGCTTCCATAATGGTGCAAAAGATAAAACTACACAACAGACTTTCTCATAATGAGATGAATAAAATTCTACCACACTTATCAATACTCTCAATAAGTGTCAATAGATTGAATTACCCACTGAAGATGCACAGGCTAGCTGATTAGATCAAAACGCACAAGCCATCCATATGCTATCTCCAGGAGACACGCCTATCCTTGAAGGACAAATTAAGACAGCGTTGAGGAGGGGAGAGGGGAGACAGGGTGGAGGGAGGGTAATTGGTGGGATCTGACCTATTGTGCATAATGCAAGGAAACATGTCAAATCTATTAAGAGTAGAGTATAAATGTCTTAACACAACAAATAAATAAGTGAGGTGAAGGCTATGTTAACCAGTTTGATGTAAGCATTCCAAATTGTATATAAAATCAGCACATTGTACCTCATAAATGCATTAATGTAAAAAAATGCAAAGAAATGAGTAAGTTCATTTGAAAGCATGCAGGCAA